>JAJONR010031942.1:0-37953 GCA_029582245.1 Solanum etuberosum
AGAGTTGCGACTTTTATGAAGAGTTGTGACTTTTTGAAAAGTTGCGACTTTTATGAAGAGTTGTGACTTTTATGAAAAGTTACGACTTTTATTGAAAGGTTGTGACTTTTATGAAAAGTTGTGACTTTTATGAAAGGTTGTGACCTTTTCAAAAGATTGTGACTTTTTCAAAGGGTTGTGACCTTTCCGGTAAGGCACAATAATAACCTTTTCACACTACCCTTTGTTTTCTATAAATTGAGGGATTTCCTCTCATTTTAAAAATAAACGAAATTTTCTTGACTTCTTCTACTACTAGTAAATCTAGTATTCTAAGTATACTTTACTGCCGTTGAGTGGTTCGCTGACACCGTGGTTTTAGGTACCGATACACCGGTGAGTAAGATCGTTCTATCCTGGGAGGATATATTTCATTAACCTCGGGTACTTGAGGGGAATAATTTCCTTAAAGGGACACTGTGCATTCAGTGGGCTCGATTTTCTTTCTTTGAGAAAAATATTTTTATATTGTTTCTAATCTGTTTCTGATTCTATTTTCTCTACTAGTTTTAATTTTCTAGTTAGAAAATACTCTTTAAACTTCGTTGTTTCTTACCAAGTTCTTCAAAGTTTTGTTCTAAGTATCTTAGGAATACAAGCTGAACAACAAATATAAATAGATGTGAAGTTGTAAACTCAAAGGAATAAGGTACTAGATTAATATTTAATATTTATGTATGAGTAAAGTAGTAAATAATTATTATAGTTTTAATGAGTTATCGGTTTACCCAATAAAATCAATACAAACCAAACCGTTAACCTGATAATTTTTTAAAAAAACCACTAAAAATCATTAACTCTATAACAATAAACCAGTAGCAAATTTTTCAATTTGATGTGTCGATCAGTTCGATGTGTGCACACCTCTCTAATCTTGACTTTGAGTAATACTATCCTTTTTTATTTGTCTTTTTTTCTACAAAAAGAACTAAAAAAATCTTAGTCATCTTTTCTTCCTAAGAATGGTAAGCAAAACTTATCACTCTTTTACTTTGCCTTATGATAGCCATTTTAGAACATATTCACGAATTTGATCCGTGAGAGAGTGGATTTTATATAAAGGTGTGTGTTTTCATGTCATCGATGTCTACTACAATATCATTTTACTTTTCTATTGTGTTTGCAATATTTCAAAATAATATCAAATGGCTGCTAATAATGATCTTATAATTAGGTTTCCCTTCCTTGAACTTGTTCTAGAAAGGAGGTGCATGATTTGCCTGGAGGATTTCAACTTATAAGACTATTCAGACGATGGCACTGAAAATGCCATTACCTTCATCCAAGGTTGTCATGGACATCCTGCTCACATGCGGTGCTTTTTGAACTGGATAATTCATGCGGAGCAAGAATATAATGATGCCCGTGAACATCTGATCAACACTGTTGTGATACCAAACAACATATGTCGTCAAGAAGCTTCAAACCTCTTTCAAAAGTGACTCATTAATCTTCGCCACGTCAATCCCATCTGTTTAGTATGCATAACGCCGCTCGAAGTAGATGATTACATTCACCTTACTGCCATGTCTGTACCTCCTTCTCATCTGATTCCCGCTGCCCAACATCTCCCATTGGCCCCGGTTAACATCCTCTTGCAGCTGCATGTTACACTTCCAAATTACCGTTTGGTTGTTGCAACTACCCCCACTTGCCTGGAGAGTGGTTTGTCATTACACAGCCGTGTCATCACACCTTGCACACACGTTGTTACCTCAACCTGCTCATGGGGGACATGTCATGGAGGAATGTTCGTCGCCTACTCAACCTTGACAACATAGTTCGTGCCCAACCTGCGATGTTGTGGCTGAGGATGTCCACCCTAACTGCGTCAGAGCTTATGATTTGTTGGAAATAATAATTCAAAGTTAGAATAGGAATCCTAAGTTGATTAGGATTTGTTATTTATGGTATTTACTTATTTATGTTTAATCAGGATTTGTTAGTTAGAGTAGTTCCTAGTCCTAATTTAATTTAATTTTTACCTTTATAAATATGAATGTTACTAGTTATTTTTAATATATACAGAAAATACAGGAATACATAGAAATATACAGAATACATAGAACTTGAATTAAGATTCAAGAACCTTTGAGTTTATAAATAATATATTTTCCTTCAAATTGATATCAGAGCTAGTAATCTTCACCACCAAATAACATATATGGCATCAAATATGTTTCCGCTAATTTCTTCTCCTATGTTCAAAGGAGAAATTATCAATTATGGGATGTGAAGATGAAGACATATCTACAATGTGTGGATTTATGGGATATTGTTGAAGAAGATGGTGAACCATCACCACTACCTGCCAATCCAACTTTGGCTCAAATCAAAAATCATAATGAAGAAAAAATTAAAAAGTTCAAAGCAATGAATAGTTTATATTCCTCAGTATCTGAAGAAATTTTCAAAAAAATTATGACGTGTGAAACTCCAATATAAATATGGAATTCTCTAAAGGATGAATATTTGGGCAATGATCAATCAAGGTTAATGCAAGTTCTGAACCTTAAAAGACAATTTGAGATTCAAAATATGAAAGAAACCGAAGGAATTAAAGATTATGTTGGCAAACTCACATCAATTGCCAACAAAATTAGACTGTTTGGTGAAATTTTTTTCGATACCAGAATTATTGAGAAAGTTCTTGTAACTTTGCCTGAAAAGTTTGAGTCCAAGATTTCTTCACTTGAGGAGTCTAAAGATCTCTCAAAAATTTTAGTCAATGATTTGGTGAACACTTTGCAAGTAGTTGAGCTAAGAAGAGCAATTAGAGATAAACAAACAATTGTAGAGGCTTTTGCTGCTAAAATATCAATTGAATCAATTAATAAGAATAAATTTTCACCTTGCAGTATATGTAAGAAAAATAATCATGCAGAGGATGATTGTTGGTTTAAAAGCACCAGACCCAAGTGTTTTAATTGTAAAAAATTTGGTCACCTTCAAAAGGATTGCAACTTTAAAGAGATCCAAGCAAACGTGGCACAAGAGGAATAAGAGGAAGAAACTCTTCTCTAATTAAGAGTTGGTGAAAGGTTAAAAAAAAAACACAAAAAGAAAAGGAGTTGATGGGAAGGGCATCAACGAGAGTTGGAGAGAGAGTGATCCAACAGCAAAAACAAAAACAAAAACACAAAAAGAAAAGGAGTTGATGGGAAGGGAATCAACGAGAGTTGGAGAGATAGTGCTCCAACACCATACAAAAACAAAAAGAAAAGACATTGGTGGGAAGGGCATCAACCTTGGAAGTTGAAGGGAAGTGCTCCAACACAACCAAGAGAAAAAATATTGTGAGTTGGAGAGAAAGTGCTCCAACACTTGAAAGTTGGAGAGAAGTGCTCCAACACAACCAAGAAAAAAATATCGTGAGTTGCAGAGAAAGTGCTCCAATACTTGAAAGTTCGAGAGAAAGTTCTTCGACACAACCAAGAAAAAAAAATGAGAATTGAAGAGAACTACTCCAACAATTGAAGATTGAAGAGAAGTTCTCTAATACAACACCAATGACAACAAAGAAATTGAAGATTGAAGAAAAGTGTTTTTCAATACAACAACAATGACAAGAAGAAAAAGACAAGAGTATACAACTTTAAATTACGGGAGAATGTTGGAAATAATAATTCAAAGTTGGAATAGGAATCATAAGTTGATTAGGATTTGTTATTTATGGTATTTACTTATTTATGTTTAATTAGGATTTGTTAGTTAGAGTAGTTCCTAGTCCTAGTTTAATTTAGTTTTTACCTTTATAAATAGGGATGTTACTAGTTATTTTCAATATATTCAGAAAATACACGAATACATAGAAATATACAGAATACATAGAACTTGAATTAAGATTGAAAAATCTTTGATAAATAATATATTTTCCTTCATGATTTCCTTTAATTAGGGTTCGGCACTAGTGCTGTGTTGTATGTCGTAAAATGAATAGTGTCTATGTGTCCCTTCGCTATGCGTGGGATATAGATATGTGTTTATCATTTCTTTATTTGGGTCCGTCACTAGTGTTCTGTGTTTATGAATAATTTACTCTATGTCCCTTGTCCGTTCGCTATGCGTGAGATCTGATCACGTAGATGTGTTCATGATTTCTTTTAGGTGTTGTGTTGTTGCATTTGCTTTTGTGGAATTGTAATTGAACTTTTGTTGAGAAACTGGTTAGAGTCATCACTGGATTTGAGTTCATTACAATAAATGTGTACCTGGAATCTAATGACTTGTGGCATTGCTAATATTTTTATGATTCAATTACATACTGATATTTTTCAAAGAAAATCCTGCCACCAAGTTTTTTTTCTTTTCTTTTTTTGGTTAATAAAATAAGTTAAAAGGATTGAGATTCTTTAGTCCTATGTCTAGGGTGGTGATGAATATGGTAGTACTCATTCTGCTCAAGACTCTGACATTGATAAGGAAGATGACAAAGTGAATCCTCTAGTTATACATGTGGAAACTACTTTTCTCAAAAGGAGGTTGAAAAAAACATACATGGTTTACTCAAGAGGAGGTTGTAAAAACGTGAGATATAGATGTGTTTATGATTTCTATTAATTTGGGTCCGTCACTAGTGTTGTGTTTATGAATAATGCAGTCTATGTCCCTTCGTCTCTTCGCTATGCGTGGGATATTGTTAGGAAAAAAAAGTCAGTAAATAAGAAAAATGACCTACTTTATATAGAAAAGAATATAAAAAAATGTCTAAATTGAATTAAAATGTCTTCCGTTAATAATTTGAACTAAAAATGCTCGTTCATCAATGGTTTAGTCCAAATATATTCATGATTATTTAATCGGTCAAAAATATCATTTTTCCTAATAAATAATACTATATTAATTTGCAAAAAAAGGAATATTGATCTATTAAGTAATAAGAAGGGCATTGGTAATGATATTTTAAGACTAAATTATTAAGTAAGAACGTTTTTGTTCAATATGAATCCGACTAAATTTGGATTCATGTTGAAAAACTCCACATTGGAGGTCCCTAACAAAGATGATTTCTACGACTCAAATCCAAGACCTCGAGTACTTACCGCTCCATGACCGCCGTCAGTATACTATAATAAAATAGACTAATAGACTAGATCAATTCTATTCATTGACTTGAAAGACAAGATCATTTATGCTATTATTTTATAAATTTCCACATACTTGGTTATTTCCACAAAATCTTATTCAATTTCTGTTTTTGTTTCATAAAAAAACCAATCAAGAAACAGCCATGGCTGAAGTACTTGTCTCCATTGTGCTTGAACAATTGGGCACTTTCATTGTGGAACAAGTTAAGGGACAAGTAGAGGAGCTGAAAATGGCTATTGGGATCAAGAAAGAGATCCAAAGTCTATCTTTGAAGTTGAAAATGATAAGAGAAGCATTAGATGATGCAGAGAGAAAAAGGGTCAAAGATAAAAATGTTAAACATTGGTTAGAATAAGTTCCTGAAATTTTTTCTTATGATGCAGACAATGTGTTAGATGAATGGCGCACAAGAATACTCCAGCAACAAATTGAAAGAGATGAGTCTGTTGTTGTTGCTGGTTCTGGTGCTGCTGTTTCGATTCCTAAGAAGAAAGTAAGTTGTTTTTCACTGTCTTGTTGTTTTACTTTCAAGAAACATGAGGTTAATCGCGATATTGTTCTTAAAATAAAGGAATTGGATGTGAAGTTAGGAGAGATTGTGAGAGAAAAAGATCAGTTCAATTTTGTAGTTAATGCAACTGGTGGTGGTGGTGGAGTTTCTGATCAAGATGCGTTTAGGAGAGTTATGACTACGGGTATTGTTGATGAATCAGAAGTACATGGTAGGGATTCTGATAAAGATGTTGTAATGAGGAAGTTGGTTGAGAGTAGTGATCAAGAAAATGTTGCTCTTGTTGTTTCTGTTGTGGGTACAGGTGGGATTGAAAAAACAACACTTGCCCAACTAGCTTATTGTAACATCCGGCCTTAGAAAGAACTAGAATTAGAAAGAATCATTTTTGGAAAGAGTGAATTTGTAAATTTTGGCAAGTTATGCTAAGTATAAGTTTTGGATTAACTTAAACGACCATAACTTTCAGTACATGATGAGTTAGGTGACCCATAAGATATCAAATAAAAGGTCTTGGAATCCTCTTTCCAACGCCACTGAGTTTGCTAATTTTCGAGCTCGTATGAGGGAGATATGCCCGTTTGAAGTCGGGCTGTCCGGTTAAGAAAAGTTACCCGGATTTAAGAAGGGTATTTTGGTCTTTTCCTTACCCAATCAAGTTATTTCATTTTTAGTAATTAATTAGGGGTCTAAACTGATTTGGTTCAGTTTACACAATCCAATTTAACGCCTAGGGTTTGAGAATAGTTCAAGAAGAGGAAAAAAGGAGAAAAGTCAAGGCGTTCTTGGAGATTTCTATCGGAATCGAAGGTCATTTCGCCAAGGGTTGATCCCTAAAAAGGTATGTGAGTTCACATAGCGTTGGGTTCGTTCACCCACGCGCCAATCATGTTAATTTCTGCGTAAAATTCGTTCTAGAAAGTCGAAGGTTTGATGTTCTTGAATTGTGTTCTTGAAATTGGTTTTCGTTCTTGAGTTATGATGGAATTGATGAGTTCTTGAGGAAATCATGTCGATCTTTAGAGTTATTTGAGTAAATTCTTGTGTACATGTAATAAGTATCCGAATCTAAAGAGAAATTGTGAAAAAGAATCGAATCTAGTCGAGTTAAGATCAGAAAATAAGTTGAAAATTCGTCGGAATTGCCTGGGGAGGGGCTGGGGCGGCGCCCCAGCAGTGCGCCAAAAAGTGCTCCTAGAACTTTAGGGGCTGGCGCCCCGCGCCAGTAATGCGCCCGGGACGTCTGCCCCAACCCTTTTTTCGTCGTTTAGCCCGTCTAAATCCTTCTAAAGTGTACTAATACTACCTATCGATTCTAACTACTCTAAATGATTTCTAAACATCTAGAAATCATCCATAAACATGAATCATAACCTTGAATCCATAAATTCAAATTCAAGGTAGAACTAAGAGTCAAGTCTTGAGAGTTCTTCGAGTCTTTTCAAAAGGTCTTTTACAATTGTTTTAAGACTTGAGCATTGAGTTGAGTAAGAGTAAGAGTGAAGTTCATTTTCTTCAAAATGATATATGAGAACTAAGTATTCCCAAAGAGTAAATGTTTTCACATTTAATATGAGAGGAAACACCGATTTGCAAATGAGTTTTCATGAGCAGCTTTGAGTTCCATCTCTTTTAAGAGGTAGATTTTTGTGTAATAATCTCAAACCACAGAAGAGTTATGTTTTTAAACATATGAGCTAGTTACATTTTTGGGAGTAGTATTGAGCACCGATATGGGGATGAGTTCAGATAACTCAAGTCTCCATAAACCATGTAGCCACCATGAGTAGAAAGGGTCATACTTTTTAGATGATTCCTTAATGCTTTTTAGCATAGACTAGTGGATCCACTTAGTAGTAGGTTCTATACCCCGGCAAAGTATAGGACAGCCCTGGCAGCGTGAGGCAAGACGCTGTATCATCACATAGCTCATAGTGATGGTTGTCGGTTAGAGAATCTCCCACAGAGTTACTTGTATTTTCATATACAAACTAAGTTATTGTTGTGTTTTCAATACACTGAGTTGCTATCTACATGTTTTAAAGCTTTTCTTTATATTGCATTTCTATTTCTGCCTTATATTGAAATGAGTTGAGTTGAGTTGAGACGAGGTAAGTTTTCTTCAGTTCCATTTCAAGCTTATGTCTTTTTTTAGAATTCCCCTCGCATGCTCGTACATTGCATGTACTGACACCATTTGGCCTGCATCTTTTATGATACAGATACAGGTAACCAGGATCAGCATCCAGTGCTTCGTTGATCCAGTTGAGCTTCAGAGTCATTTGGTGAGCCTCCTTGCTTTTCGGAGGATCCCTTTTATTATGCTTTGTCATTTTAGTTGTTAGGATGATCGGGGGTCTTGTCCCGACATACCTCATAGTATTAGAGGCTTCATAGATAGTCAAACATTATTAGTTCATTAGTCTTGTTCATTTCAGTTGTTTTGTTATAAGACTTGAGTTGCCTTATTGGCCAGTTGAATGTTTCCTTTACAACATTCTAGTTTATTTCATGAACTTATCTTTGTTGAGTAAAGTCTTCCGCTGAGTAGTAAGCCAGGCCAAGGGTTCGCTTGGGGCCAGCAATGGTTCTCGAGTGTCAGTCCCGCCTAGGGTGTAGGCTCGGGGCGTGACACTTATGGTGATAAGGAATTGAAGGGTCATTTCGATAAAAGAATTTGGATTTGTGTATCTGATCCTTTCAATGAAGTCAAAGTTGCAAAAGCTATTCTTGAAGGGCTAACTAAAAGCTCTCCGAATCTGTCTGAGTTTCATATGTTGTTAGAAAGAATTCAAGAATGTGTCTCTAAGAAAAGGTTCTTTCTTGTGCTAGATGATGTGTGGTCTGAAGATTATTCTAATTGGGAACCGTTGAAGAACTCCCTCAAGAATGGAGCTCCTGGAAGTAGAATCTTGGTTACATCCCGGAGTGAGAGGGTTGTGGGGATGATGGGCAGTTCTTACATGCATAGATTGGGACAGATATCAGATTCAGATTGCTGGGCATTGTTTAGTCGGATAGCATTTTCAGGAAGGACTAACGAGGATCGTGAGAATTTAGAAGATATTGGAAGGAGAATTGTTCGAAAGTGCAAAGGATTGCCACTAGCTGCAAAGACTATGGGAAGTCTCCTACGTTTTAAGGTTACAGAACAAGAGTGGCAAACTGTTTTAGACAATCAAATATGGGAACTGCAGGAAGAAGTGGCAGTAGACCTTTTTCCTCATTTGTACTTGAGTTACGATGACTTGCCCCCAATCTTGAAGCATTGTTTCTCATATTGTGGCATTTTTCCTAAAGATACTGTCATAAATGTAGACAAGTTGGTCAGAATTTGGATGGCACAAGGTTATCTCAGCACAGTTGAAATTAACCAGCAGGAAGTTAGAGGACGTGAGTACTTCATGAACTTAGCTATGCGCTCTTTCTTTCACGAGTTGGAAACAGATGATAAAAACACAAGTGTGATAGTATCTTGCAGAATGCATGATGTAGTGCATGATTTTGCTCAGTTTCTTTCAAGAAATGACTGCTATAGCATCACAGGGACTGAAAGAACTGAAAAAGTGCCTACTGTTTATCATTTATGCTGGGAGATAACTGACAGTACAGCTAGTAACTCCTGTTTCTGTCTGTGATGTTGGAAAGATCCGCAGTCTTTTTGCTGAACACTTGCTCACGAAAGAGCTTACTCACGATCTAGTCAAAGGTCTTAAATGTCTAAGAGTTCTAAACTTACATGGCTGTGGAATACAAGAACTCCCTCAAGAAATCGGCAATCTGTTCCATCTGAGGTACATTGATTTAAGCAGTAGCCGAGTACAGAACTTGCCTGAAGCCATTTGCCGGTTGTGTAATCTGCAACGTAAGATCTTCAAGGATGTAAGCGTCTTTCAAGACTTCCTCAACATATAGTAAGACTGGATAAACTTGAGACACCTCATTACAACTGACACACCCAAGTTGGAATCTTTTCCTCAAGATACCGGAAATCTAACTCAACTCAGGACTTTGAGTGACTTTGTAGTTGGGTAAGGATCGAGCAAGCTAGGATATATCGGAAAATTGAACCAGCTTCAAGGGTATGTATCTATCCATGTGATCGACAGTTTGAATGCTGCAGAAGACGTAGTTGAAGCACAAAATGCAGCATTAAGGATGAAGCCATACATCAAGGAACTAACGTTTGAATTTCTACTGGGCAAGTGAGGTAAGTATGGATGAATTGAAACATGTAGGAAATGAATTCTTGGGCTTGCCAGGAACCATTAACACATTTCCAAAGTTGAAGAAATTAAAATTTTCATATTGTTCAGAGTGGGAAGAATGGACAGACATAAAACCAGAAGTTGGTTTTTCAGTAATGCCTAGTCTTAAGGAGTTAGAATTAAATTGTTGTGAAAATCTTAATAGCCTTCCATATTGTCTCCTACAAAGAGTGTCATCACTAGAGTCTTTGAAGATCAAGATGTGTCCTTGTCTTGAACTTGATTGGAATGAGATAACTCATATTCAGAATATAGAAACTGACGATGGGATATGAGGAATGTTGAATTCTTTTGTGGGAAGCTTGAAGCTGGAATCACTTGGTAATCATCGTCCATCCGTACAATGGTGAATTCGTTCCTAGGCCTTGTACACACCGCTCATCACACTATGGGAGTTGACCATGCACAAAGTCGTTACCTTAATTGCAAGACTTATTCATCTCCTACATGAGAATGAGAAAGATATGTATGATAATAAACTTTATTAGTTTTCTTCATTTTTTTTCTCTTGTCACTTGAATTATCCTTGTCTAGAGTATGAACCTGTATCCATGTTTTGATGACATGTACATCAAGATTTTTGTATTTTAGATGTTGAACATGTATAGCTTGAATACTCTTTGAACTAAGAGAGTTGTCTACTACCATACTACTCAATCCTATTTTGTCTTTATATATAAATCTTGTATTGTTCAAAGTAACTTAATGAGTCTCAAAAAATCAATCGATAAGTTGGTTCCATTGGAGTTGTTGATGCAAGAACTTTGAAATGGAATACCAGATAAGTTCACGAGAGGGAGTTGCTCGGATGGTAAACACCCATCACTTTCAACCCGAAGGTTGCGAGTTCGAGTAACCAAGGGAGCAAAAAGGGTGGGAGCTCTTGGGGAGAGTAAGAAAAAAAGAAAAAAAGAATACCAGATAAGGTACTTTCAGGTGTGTTAAAAGCATAAGTAAACATACAACATATATTTGATCTTGACATCAGTGTTCAATTGTCTTAGATCTCTAAAACATTTTTATCTTAATATTCCAGATTGATTTTTTGGCTATTTTCTCACTTTAAATATGTGATGGTACAGCGAGTTACATGGTAAGTTGCAAGTGGACAAACAAACATTGCACTGGTGACTAGTATCATTAGAACCAGCCACTTCTGCCCACATCAACTTTTTTATGCAGGAGTATAATACCAAGTTGATGTAACAAATGATAAGGCGAAAACTAGTCTTTATTCTGCAAAATTGATTAGCAGCTGGATTTATCTACTTGAAGTGGGCACTGTGTTTATTGTTCCTCTTCATTTCAGATACTTCCTCATGTTCCATAGCAGTCTTTTCAGTTTCAAAGGTTGGAGTAAAGCACTACACTGCACCGTTAACATTCTCAATATCGTCTTTTGTCAATTGCATCTTGCCTTTGTCTCGTCTAGGGTTTCTTCGTGTTTGATCTGGTTGCCCTCGCTGCAAAATAAACAAGATTTTACCAAGATCACAATAACAAGAATCAATGTCATTGTCCATGCAAGGCCTACTTTGCATAAGTAATTACTTTTATTGTGTCGACATATATTGGTGTCTTATATGGTACCTAGACTGTGACAAGGTTAAGGGATAAGTGTTCGATCAACAAAGAATATGTTGTCGGATGCTAGTCGTAACCCCCCCCCCGCCCCTCAAGGTTTGGGTCGTGGATTACTGTTTAACAAACAACGGTAGCATAAATTAGGCTCGTACCTTCCTTAGAACATATGCCAAATAAAGGTAGGCTACCTCCCACTCGTCTGGTGATAGAGTACCTGCAATTAGGAAAATATGTCATAACACAAGTTTTGGGTATGCATGAGTAACAAGCATCAAATATAAAAAATACTTGGATGAAAGAGCACAACACTAATATTCAGCACCTAAGATAACCAAAACTTACTTTGGTCTTGGTTCCCATCACCTAATGCACCGAGCCTCCTCATTAGCTCAATGAACTCTGGTTTCTTCATGTATTCATCCACAAATTCATGGCTGTTCTTCACAAAAACTAGCTCGAAGTCATACTGCAATAAAAAATAGAAAATAAATAACGCTGTCAGAACAAACGAGAAGGCAAGAAACAACTGCATTATATTCTTGAATGCTAATTATTATGCCTTCTGCAGTGCAATCCTTGAAATATCAGTAATTATGCCTCGTATACCATACACAAATTGTCTCTGGCTACCTATAAGGATTTTGAATAATGTCTAAGATACTCCCTTATTTTGTCTCATAACTATTTTTAGGGAGTTCTCTCAATCAGTGTTATCAAAGGCGCGCTTAACACGTGCTTGAGCCATGAAGAGAGGCTCAAAATGTGTTGAGCGTTTCGCCTAGCTTAATGTGTGCTTCAGTGTCGTCATCAAGGTTCTAAGACATATTTTTCCTTGCCAATGAACCTCTTCTGAAGAGACGACAACACTAAACAATTGATATTTCACTTTATCGCAATTATTTTTCAATTTCTTTGTTCATATATTTGTCATTTATGCTTACAAATTATTAGTCTTGGACTAAACATATGTATATTTGTAGTTTTTCTCCCTTTGCCCCTTTTTTCATTAAAGCCCATTTTATTTGCGCTTTGCGCTTAAAGCCCCAACAGACCTTAGAGCTTTTTTGCTTTTGATAACACTGCTCTCAATCAAGAAAACTGCCCTCTCTATTTAAAAGAGAACCTACCACAGTCATGATTTAAAATAAAAAATAATATAAGATCAAAAAAGGGCACATATACACCTACAATTTCTCGTATTCATATAAAAGGGATAAATAAAGTCAAAAAACAAATGACCTGTAGTACAGAACATGTCAACAACTAAAAGTGGGAGGCATGTGTTAATACCTCTTCAGCCATTGCCTTGAAGACGGGGAAAGGAACAATCCACTCAGGACAGTCGACAGCATCGTACAATCCAAATATTGACAGTTTATTTGTTGAAAAGCAGATAAATCATATATATTCACACATAGATGCAATCAAAGGATTTTCAATATCAGAACTGTAGCTTGGTTTACAGGATATAATAGGAGGATAACCAGGGCCGACTCAACAAGATCGGGGGCCTATAGCCAAACCTTAAAGAAAGGCTCTAATATTTTGAGAAGTATTTTGTTTCTTTAATCTCTTTAATAATTTTATTCTTGACTTCACTTGCCAATAAGTTAAATAATTCACTTTGTATATTATGTCCAAGGTAACGACTATGAATTTCGTCATGCTTATTCTTCGAATATGTTCTTGCATAGCTAGATCAAATTTATTAATCATTTCAATTAGGCTTTAAAAATTACCGTTACTTTCTTGATAGATCTTTCCATTTGTTCCCCTAAATGCTAAATTATTTTTCCCAAGAGTTTTGATCACGTCAATAATTCTTGACAATATATTTTTGCATTGCACTTTATCTCTAACAATTTGTTCCTGCACAGCTTTATCAATTGTTTTTTTTAATGCAATCTCATTTTTAAATCAATACACGAGCTCATATTATTAATAATATGTTCATTCTTTATTTCATGGACTTTGAGCTTAACACTAAGATTTCTCCACTCATTACTACCTTTACTAGCTAGTTTACTATTACAAATAATAGAAGTCGTGCTAAATAATTTACAACAAAAACAAAAAAAATTACCCAAATCTTTAGAATAGATTAATCATTTTCTTTCATGCTTTTCTCCGTTTGCCAATTTTTTAATATAGTGTGTTGTAGAAAAATGTCGTACGTATTTATCTTGTGGAAAATTTATATCAGTCACCCTTTTCTACTAATAGATCTCTCAATTTTGTATCTACATTATTCCATTGACTTGGATCATATATATTTTTAGGGATGCAACTATTTAAATTATTTAGGAGTTCTTGATATCGGGAACAATGTCACATTTTCACCAACTTCTTCTAGATTTTCTTCTTGGATATTATTATCATCTAACTCAATTCTATTGGTGACTTGTTCATTTGAAGAACATCCTCCAATATTTTTTTATTCGAAATTTTTATTATTTCTTAAAAATCTATCAAGTGCTCTTTTTTAAGATTTATTTAATTCTTCAAGTTTTCTCTCTTTTTGCAAAATCGGAATCATGTTTTCTAGTTGATATATTAAAATTGAATAATAATTAAAACAATTTACATATACTTATGAACTAAGAATATCAACAATAACAATATTTCAAGAAAAACTATAAAACCTCTTACACGTTTTTTTTTTATAAAAAAATAATATAATATTTTTAATAATATGTATAAGTACTTCTTTTTTTTTTAAATGGGGGCCCCAAAAAATATGGGGCTCAAGCGATGGCTTTAGTGGCCTAGTGATTAAGACGGTCCTGAGGATAACCCTATGTTGGTTTTCAGGATTTAATAAGAGGATAACCCTATGTTGGTTTTCAGGATTTAATAGGAGGATGATAACATAGCATTTAATACAGATAATCTTTTGTAAGTCGTGCTACGATGGGAATTCTCCACGTGTTGATCAGTGTTGTCAAAGGCGTGCAGCCCTGACGCAAGGCTCAAAACGTGTTGAACACTTCCCCTCACTTTATGTGCACTTCAATGTCGCCATCAAGGTTCTAAGACATATTTTTCCTTTTCAATGAGCCTCTTCTGAAGAGGTGACACTAAACAAAGGTGACACTAAACAAATGATATTTCACTTTATCTTAATCTTTTTTCAATTTCTTTGTTCATATATTTTTCAATCATATTTATAATTATTAGTCTTGAACTAAACATATATATTTGTATTTTTTTCTCCCTTTGCGCCTTTTTTCAGTAAAGCCCACACTTTATTTGCACTTTGCGCTTAAAGCCCCAACGAATCTTAGAGTTTTTTTTGCGCTTTTCGCCTTTGATAACACTGCTGTTGATATATATGTACATAAACTATTGTCTGTTAAAAAAATAATAAATGAGTTTTGAGCCCCAAAATAGTGTTTGGTTTTCATGCAAAATCCATAAATAATAGAG
The DNA here is from genome assembly GCA_029582245.1 of Solanum etuberosum. Taxonomy (NCBI): domain Eukaryota; kingdom Viridiplantae; phylum Streptophyta; class Magnoliopsida; order Solanales; family Solanaceae; genus Solanum; species Solanum etuberosum. The sequence goes on from JAJONR010031942.1 coordinate 14,917, forward strand.
TAAGAACAGTTATAAGAGGGTGATTGGATTGACTTAAAAGTTGGTCAAATCTACTTTTAAAAGTTTTTAACTTCAGAAAGTGTTTGACAAATATAAAAATAACTTAAAATAAGTCAAAAAATGACTCAAAATAAGTTAGGAAGTGTTTGACAAGGTTAAAAATAACTTAAAATAAGTTAAAAACCAAATGTAGGTCTCTCCCTACTTTTTATTTTTTGACTTAAAAGTCATTTAAGTTTGACTTTTTATTTTTGACTAAGAAGCTACTTTTTTTAAGCCAATCTAAACGGGCCTGCTAGAACTTGCAAATCATGGAGGCTAAAAGACAAATAAAAATCCTTCAATGTGCATAATTCTAAACACGTAAAGCAAAAACTGAAAACCATACATTTATAGATTAGCTATAAAACAAATAAATTGTTCAAATGGAAACTGAGATTTGTGCTTTGCAACTAAAATCGACAAAGGAGCGTTGACACACTTTAATCAATAACAATAATATTAAAGGACACAGCTAAAATATATAGGAAGGCATAAATGTGTACACACCTCCAGATGGAACTTGTATTTGATGCCAAAAGGATTTGAAGATTCAAATTTCTGCAACAATAGAAGATCTTAATATACGAATACTTATAGTGGAAAAAACAGAAATTAGAAAATTGCTAGAAAATGATAACACAAGTTACCTTCTCTGAAAAAATTCTTCATCAAAACGTATCCAATAGACACTATTACCAAAGGCTAGCCCCTCAGCTGCACTTGCGAAGACAACCAAGAACCATATATCAACAGATCTTTAATCTGGACTTGTATAAAAAGAGACTACATAACACATTTCAAAAAATTGCAATGACACCATCACTCCACTAGACTTGAGTGATGGCCACACGGTCATAAAAAAGTGAACAATATTAGAAATAATCACAGAGGCTTTAAATAAAACACATGGAAGATAAAATGAGAAAAGGTAAACTAAGATAGTTTGGCTATATCCTACATAGACCTCTAAATGAACCATGCTTCTCAGTGTGATACTTTTATGATGATTAAAAAACGGAACGAAGTAGACCTAAAACCACATGAAGGAAAATTGTCTCAAATGACTTAAAATCTCAAAATCGGTGCATGCTAAGCAAAGTAAAGAATACAATAGAAGCAAAAGGGTTAGGATTGAAGTTTTGTTGCAGATGTAACTTGCATAAGATCTCAGGTTTGGAAGAAGTCATTTTGTCTAGTTGGATACTCGTATGTAAGGGTAGGAAAAAGAGTTAGGTTTAGATAACTTCTAGTTTAGAAGGAATTCTTATGTGCCATACAAGCAATTAGTCAATACTGGAAGGAAATAGATCCAAGCAGAGGATATAAAGGATTCACATAGCCAACCCAACTAATTTAAATTTGATGCATAGTTGAATGATTGATGAATCAGTAAACAATATAAGCATTTGAGCACCCCCCCACACACACACAAATAAAAAAGGAGAAAAAAAATAAACAAATGAAGTTTTTCTAGGCAGAGTTTATGTTTCAAGGCTTTTAATTTGGAAGCTAGGACATAATCAGGTCTCCCCTTGTAATCAAAAGAACTCCACCACACCCTTACTCTATCAATAAAACCTTCAGTGCCAAGCCACCAATTCTCAAACTTGAAATAACTCTTGTTCTTCTTCCAGGAACCTCCTTGAATTGCAATCGGAGAATGATCTGACATTATTCTTTGGAGTGCAATTTGTTTCATATTATTGAAAGAGTCATCCCATTCTTGAGACACCAACATCCTGTCAATTCTTGAGGCTATTTCCCCAGTATCCCCTTTGAACCAGGTGAAATTAACATTATCAAAATGGAGATCAATTAAATTCATGTCTTCAATCAGATCAAAGAACTCCCTCATGCCCTTTGTTCTTCGAACACCGTTCTTTTTCTCTGAGACATATCTGGACACATTGAAGTCTCCACAAACTGCCCAGGGACCTTCTGGATAAAGGGCTGTCACATCTCCAGATACTAGGCATAGGCATCCAGTTAGGAGGACACCGTACAACCATGTTTCCTCAACCTCTACTTCATTAAAGTTTTTCTAAATTTAAGAAAGATGTGGATTGTACTCCCTTTTCAGTGAGCTAGTTTGGAGAAGCTTCTGAACACACTAATGAATTTTCAACTTTCATTGGCAAAATAGAAAGTAAAGCTGGACAAAAACCAAAATAGGACAAATGAAACATTTAACATAGCCAGGAACCAAAAACATGAAAGCTTGAGAAGAGATATTTTACAAGGGCATCAACATATCCAAAACGCCTCACAATGCTCATAGAAAGAGATGTAGTTTTATAAAAGTAATTCAATTCATAGAAGCATGTACCTCTATAGGCTAAGGAATAGCAGAAAAGTAGTTCAATTAAGCCATAAAATAACTACTCCTTTTGATAACATGGAGTAGTTATTTTATGGCTTAATTGAAATACTTTTCTGATTGGTATGAAATATTTTTGAAGGAGAATGATAAAATGTTCATTGAGAACAAAGTCTTGGACTATGTTTTTCACCCAACTCCCTAAAGAACAATGCTAGCTACATTATAGGTAATGTAGGAGAGTGACATACCTGACAGCTACAAACATCAAAAGGTGCATCATCTGCTAAAACCCTATCCAAACGAACCTGAAATTCCCAACACAAGATATCAGTAGAGACATCCACCTCGATATTTCAATAAAAGCATGCAGCTCTTTGGAATATCAGTGGTTTTAAGCAAATATTGATCATCATTACACATCCAACTAATGACATGATATCTAAGGTCACCGTATGTCTAGGAAATGATTCATCAAACATTCGTAATAATCTATAAAACAAGAAAGAAAGCAATAAAAAGATAAGAATTTTCAGCTCCATCTGAAAGAATGAGAAAACTTGATCGATTATGTAGTCAGCTGATTTACCTCATAACAATCTCCACACAGGAGTCTGGCAGGAAATGAGAACTTTTTGCGCCGCTGATGGTGATCTGCCTCACCGTTGTAACGGGTCCGGCAGTCTTCTATCTTTACATAATTCAAGAATAATATCAAAAGTCAGGCTAGCACTCAAATACAATAGAAAATAGACCTCAAAAACTAGAATGTAACATAAATATAGAGAGGAATATAGTAACTTTACTTGGTCAAAAGAAATATAGAGGAATATAACATTCTATGAGATGGATTTTCATTCCCGTAAATAAAGGAAGAAACCTAGCATGTAAATTTACTAAATGGAGGACTCAATTAAGAAAATTTGATGTTAACAAGTTAGAATTTAAGAAAGCTTTTGTGGCCTTCGCTTTAAGTCAATAATCCAGATAACCTCCAATTAAAAGACAAAGAACCAAAATTTGATAAACATTCCCTTCAAGTTAAATAGCAACCCAATAATGTTTCCCTTAATCATATTTACTACTCAATAAAAAACATATTTTTGGAATAGTTCTGCCAGAGACGGAAGATCAACTTTTGTATTCATATAAACAAATATCACAAGGCAATAATAATTCATTAGTCCACGGATTGCTCAGCCAAGGCAGTGTGCCTCATGCTCCAGGCCATTTTCATTTAAATTATCTATGGAGATGCATGCACACACATGGTTCAAATAGAACCTGCACAAGAAATTGATTTTCCATTTCAATTCTGCTGGTCAATGCTCTATAGGCAATCTTGTTGGTCAATTCTTCTAGTCAGCCACTAGTTATTTAAATTTAATCAGCTAGGATTGGGGATTATGCTAGCAAAGATTACAGGATACTATTTTGATCAGATGCATGGCACCCTCACTTTCAACCTTTGTGGTAAGTCCTAAGGTTGGCCCCAGCCAGATTTCTCTGTCCAACAAAACAAGAAAAAGAAAGTTGCATGGCACCCTCACCCTGAGAAAAATCTGTCTAAGATAACCCCCCCCACCCCCCACCCCCAGGTAAAGTATTTCTGTCTATGATCATTTAAAGCACAAAATAGAGATACCTCATGTTTTTGCCACTTCTTATCAACAAACTTGAGTTGTTCAACATTGTTCATGCAAAGAATGTTCCGAAATTAGATTGGATTGAATGGATGGTGCTGAGCACAGTGGAGGAGGTGTCGCATCGTTGGGCCTTTAGAAGGAGGAAGAGAAGATCAAGCATGGGATGTTGCTCCATCAGCCCATTATGCGAGTTCTATGGAAAGAGAAACATGAGAGCTTTTGACGGTGTTGATATTGATTTTATCAAACAGCAAAATAGTCTCTTGTTTCTAGTTTCTTTTTGGTGTACCAATGACCATGGGGTTTCTTTTTAATAGATGAACAAATAAGATGATTGGATTTCTTTCACACAGAATCACATTTTGGTGTAGGTTCTCTATCTTTTGGTATACAACTTGTACACAGGGTTTCCCTTGTCATTAATAACATCATTAATCTCATAAAAAGAAGAATATTTCAAAAGTTTAACCAAATCAGAGAGTTATTCCTATATAGAAGATCAACTGTATATAACTAATTTTTAGAGAAGAAGGCAAAGACTTTTTGATACTTAAGCAATTAGGCTGCATGCTAAAAAGTTTAGGAAATGTTGGATCTTAAAAAAATCTAATATGCAGAGTGCTACCGACAATAAACAGAAACAATAACCTATATAATGAGTGAAATCTGACTGAATACATGTCAATTTAGTGGCACCAAACCATAACAGAACCACAAATTGGAATGAAGATAGGTCCTTCTCTTTTATTTATCATTCTTGAACCGCCTTGCGAATTAAAGATACCCTGGTGACCAGGAGGGATGCAAAATCCCACCACATTGCTTAGTAGGCGTTTGGACATGCGATTTCATCTCGTGATTTGTAATCACGACATGAAATCAGCGTCGGACATGCAATTTTATCTTATGATTTCAAAGTATACTATGAAGTTCCAAATTCTCCAAAAAAGCTTGATTTGAAAATTTCATATCATGATTTCATATTTTTCAAAAATACAAAAATTGACCCGCAAGTATATATTTTGTAAAAAAAAAAACACCATTTTATATCTACATTATTTTTTGCGAGAATATCAAACGAGTGATGAAACATTCATGGAATATGAACATGATGATATAGTTACTAATGATATTGACCAACAAACAACTTATATTATATTCAACTAAAGTTTGATCAATAAATCTTATATTTTTTTTTTTGAATAGCTTTGCTATACTGTATTATACTTTTGTTATGAACTTTTACTTATTTGGTAAGATTCTATAAAATACAATTGGGGTAATTTTAAAAGTTTTCACAACTTATGAGATTTTTATGTTTATAGGCAAAACCAAGTTACATGTCCAAACAAAACTTCAACTCCATCTCATATGATTTCGGGGTCAAAAACGGGGAAAGTGGGACCCGCACCGAAAATTCTGGAATTAACCCCAAAAATAGGTTATAAACAGCTCCCCGAACTTGTGTTCCAAACACAATTCGGGGCTCGAAACAGTCCCAACACGAACATGCAACGAAAAACCCAAAAATACGCTAAAAATGAACAACAATGGCAGCTGCTATTTACAAGAAATTACCAGAAACGAGGGCCCAACTGCTGAAACCAACCATACCACGACGATCCTCACGAAAAACCCCACAATCTAGGCTCTTGAATCACCAAATTCGGACCTAAAATGGCCAAGAAATCATCTTCCAAAATTTCCCAAAAATTGAGCTCGAAAATGAGCTATGAGCTATGGCAACAGCTAAAACATAATTCTTACCTCCAATAAAGCTTCACATACGACTTCCAACCACACAAACACGTTCTCCTAGAAAAACCACTCAAGATAGCCCCAAGAATCACCGAAATCGGACCTAAAATGGCTGAGATATCAAGTCTCAAAAATTCCCAAAATCAAGCTCACAAAAAGGGTCGTGGCAGCAGGTATTTCACGAAATTTACCTCAAACGGAGACCCTAAATCAGTTTCCAAGCTCACCAACACGTTCCTTTTGAATTTAGTGTCTAAACGACCGTAACGACGTTGTGATTCTGTTTTTGACAGCGTGGCAGCGATCCGAGGCCGTTTGGAAGGGAAAAGCTCCGGCGGAGTAGTTTTGAGCGCGCGTGTTCGGCCTACAGGTAGGCTACGACTTCTCTTTTCTTTTAGATTGAGTCTGAATGTGTGAGCGTATGTGGAATTGCATGAATATTGGGGCGGGGAACTAAATTAGCATGCTATGTTTGATAAAATTCATATTTAGGCTGTCTCCGGGTTCAACGGATACTTGAATTGTTATATTTGATCATCCTTGCTTCCTTGTTTGGCCTGGTTTTGACTTATGAGTTATATTGGAGCATGTCTGGCCTTAGTCTAGACTTAGACTAGTGATCCCATAGACTCACGATTCTTCAGAGCCGATAGATTATATTATTTCCGCCCCGGTGTGACTTTGAGCAGCGTAGGTCCTGGTAGACTAATATAGCAGACTTGGGTCTGATAGAGATGAGCCTTAGCTAGGCAGTGACTCAGTTGTGGGGCCTTAACATCCATAATTCCCGTATGATCCTAACTTTCTACATTTCGGCCGCCCTCCGGGCCTGTTCGGTGATACATACAGCTTTAGTTCAATTCTCTTGTCATCGTGAGAATATTAGAGGATATAGAAGATGGTTACGAAGAGTTCCCCATGACTTTTAGATGCGGGAATCCCTGGATGGCTTATTTGGAAGCTTTACACTGCCGTGGTAACTTAACATGAGGTTTCACCCGCGGTTCGAGGTCCGGGCTCTGTTCTTCCTGCTGCTTCTTATTTACCCTCCAATAATGGAGTCGACATACAGAGTCTGCCCCCCCTTGGGTTATATCACTTTATCTACGGGTAGTCAACATCCGCGGTTCGAGGTTCGGGCTCTGTGCTATCCCTTGCAGAGTTCGGCTCTATCGGCGTATCTACTATAGGCAGACTCACCCACGGTTCGAGGTCCAGGCTTTCTGTTTCCTTTCTTTCATAGCTCAGGAATACTGACATTTCTGTAATGCTTCGGTTTTACAAATCTCCTTTAGTCTTAGTTTAGCTTTTCTGTGTACCTGTCGGGCTTATGGGGGTCCGTTCGGGTTTTTACTTTAATTTGCGCACGAGTATACCTCCTGGGCTTATGGGGGCCCAGTTGGAGTAGTCACCTTAGGTTTGTTTGCCTTACACTCGTGTGCATACCTTTACTTTTCTTGTTCGTGACCTCTGTTTGTGTTTTATTCTAGCATTTCCTATTGCTTTTACCTTTCTTACTCAGTCAGCCTATGATGCCTACTGGTACCTTTTCACTGGTACATATGCTACACTCTGCATCTATTTTCGTGATGCAGGACCGAGCACCAGTCATCAGCGCCGCCATTCGAGCCAGTAGCAACCAGCATCCGGAGGCGAGGGTGAGCACAACGTCCTGATCATTGTCGTCTCCTTCTGTACATATATTTTGTGGCTCGTCTTTTGTACTTGAGACAGGTCCTTTGTAGTTGCGTATATTTTTGTATGTTGGTCCACTTTTGGGACTTGTACTCTTAGTATGGCTCTGTACTTGTGACTTCCAGGTTCTAAGAGGGAGTCAGTTCTTATGTATGTATTCTTTTGGCTTGCCTTATTCCTTTTTGTTGTTATTGTTTCTGCCACTTGGTTTCTGCCCTTTTACCCACTACTAGTTGTTCAAGGTTTGGGTTGGCTTACCTACTGATGCGATATAGTAGGTGCCATCACGGCTCGAGGAATTGGGTCGTGACAAGTTGGTAGCAGCGGTAGTATTCGCGCTCAAGCTTTGGAGGCACTACCTATATGGGGTTCACTGAGATTTACACCGACCACCGCAGCCTACAGTATATTATGAGTCAGAGGGATCTTAATTCTAGGCAGCGACGATGGATTGAGCTTCTGGCAGACTATGACCTCTCTATTCTCTATCATCTGGGCAAGGCGAATGTAGTAGCGGACGCCTTGAGCCGGAAGGCAGGCAGTATGGGTAGCTTGGCTTACTTGCCTACCATGGAGCGGCCCCTGGCTTTAGACATCCAGTCTCTATCTAACAGGATGATCAGATTAGATATTTCAGACAACAAGCGAGTATTTGCCTTTATCGGGGCTCAGTCTTCACTAGTTGATCGGATCCGTGCTAGATAGTACGAGGATGAGTCATTGGCAGCCCTCAGAGACCGGGTGTTACAGGGTGATGGTGGCCAGGCTACTATAGGATCAGTTGGGGTTCTCTGGTTTGACGGCCGTTTGTGTGTTCCTAGAGTTGTGGGCTTGATTCAGTTGATTCTTCATGAGGCCCATGATTCCAGATACTCTATTCATCCGGCCACAACAAAGATGTATCGAGACTTGAGGCAGCATTACTGGTGGGACGGCATGAGGAGAGATATTGCTGAGTATGTGTCCCGTTGCCTTAATTGCCAGCAGGTGAAGGCCGAGCATTAGAGGCATAGTGGGGAGTTTCAGAGATTACCCATTCCCGAGTGGAAATGGGAGCGTATCACCATGGACTTCGTGATGGGATTGCCTCGTACTCTCAGGGGCATTGATAGTATTTGGTTCATCGTTGATCGATTGACCAAGTCCGCTCACTTCCTCCTAATTCGATCTACATTCAGTGCAGAGCGGTTGGCCTGTGTTTATATTCAGGAGATAGTCCGTCCTCATGGTGTGCCGGTGTCCATCATATCAGATCGAGGGTCTCAGTTTACATCCAGTTTCTGGAGAGCATTTCAGAGAGAGTTGGGCACCAGGGTTGATCTCAGCACTGCTTTCCACCCAAAGACCGATGGCCAGTCGGAGCACACTATTCAGGTCCTGGAGGACATGTTGCAGGCCTGTGTGTTGGATCAGTTTTTGCCCTTGGCGGAGTTTGCGTACAACAACAGCTACCACTCAAGAATTCAGATGGCCTCGTTCGAGGTCTTATATGGTAGGCGTTGTCGCTCTCCGGTTGGTTGGTTTGAGTCCTTGCAGCTTAGGTCACGCAACACAGACTTGCTTCAGGAGGCCTAAGATCATGTGAGGTAGATTCAGGATAGGCTAAGGACAGCTCAGAGTAGACACCAGAGTTACGCGGATCATAGGCGTCGGCCGTTGAGATTTGCCATTGGTGATAGAGTATTCCTGCGAGTATCGCCCATGAAGGGCGTGATGAGATTTGGGAGGCGGAGCAAGCTTAGCCCCATATATATTGGGCCTTTTGAGATTTTGAGGACAATTGGTAAGGTTGCCTATGTGTTAGCTTTGCCTCCAGCATTCTGAGCTATCCATCCGGCTTTTCATGTATCGATGCTATGCCGGTATATTCTAGATGAGTCTCATGTGCTACAGTACGATTCAGTTGAGTTGGATGACAGTCTGACCTTTGTTGAGGAGCCGGTAGCCATATTAGCCAGAGATGTTCGTCAGCTCCGTTCCCGGTCCATTCCTGTAGTTAAGGTCCAGTGGCGACACCGTTCAGTCGAGGAGGCTACCTGGGAGACTGAGCAGGAGATGCGGGAGCAGTTCCCCAGCTTATTTGAGCCCTCATGTATATCCTTATCCTTACTTTCGCGGACGAAAGTTCTTTTAGTAGTGGATGTTGTAATGACCCTCCAGGTCAATTTTGTGTACCCGCCTTCTTTTCGTCGGTTAGAGCTTTCCTACAGCGACCCCAAGTTATTTATAACTTGCTGGCACTGACAGTTCAGTCGCCTGGTCGTTCGTTTGGATTTTGCGCAGCTTTCCGTGTTTTAGAGGCCTTGAAGCTTGAAAAGTGACTTTTAGTCAGTTCATCAGGAAAACGGCCTCAGAACGGAATTTTGACAGTTCCATCAGCTCTAGAATGGACAAATTAGGCTGCAAGCGTGGTTGACTCGAGTCTCGAGGCTTTCGGTGCGAGTTTAAACCATTTTTAGCGTTTTAGCCTTGAAAATTGGCCAGTAGTTGACTTTGGTCAACATTCTTGGAAAACGTATCCGAATGAAAATTCTGACAGCGCGGTTAGCCCCAGAATGTCGAGGTTGGTTTACAACGACCTTTCGTTCGACCCCAAGACCTCCGGACTTATTCCGAGCCCCTCGGTGGATTTTGGTTAAAAATGGCCTTTGGAAGTGGGACCCACTTTTTATTGAGATGACCTCTGATGGAAATTTTGACTGCACCGTGGAGCCTGGAATATCGAATTTAGTAGGGTAGCATATATATTTTATTTTTATCGGGTTCCGAACGAATCCCGAGCACCCCGTCGGAGATTTTAAAGTTGGCATAAAAAAAATCAGCTTTTCAGCTGATATATCTAGCTGGTGCAGGCCATTACAGCCTCATTTCTCAAATTCAAACCTTCATAACTCTCTCATTTCAAGTCCGATTTTAGTGATTCGAAGGTCCATCTTGTGGGGTTTTTCGCAAGAAACGCGTTGGTGAGCTCAGAAACTTATTTTGGGTCTCCATTTAAGGTAAATTTCGTGAAATACCTGCTGCCACGATCCTCTTTGTGAGCTTGATTTTGGGAATTTTTGAGACTTGATATCTCAACCATTTTAGGTCCGATTACGGTGATTCTTGGGGCTATCTTGAGTGGTTTTTCGAGGAGAACGCATTGGGGTGGTTGGAATTCGTATTTGAAGCTTTGTTGGAAGTAAGAATTATGTTTTAGCTGCTTCCATAGCTCATTTTCGAGCTCAATTTTTTGGGAAATTTTGAAAGATGATTTCTTGGCTATTTTAGGTCCGAATTTGGTGATTCAAGAGCCTAGATTATGGGGTTTTTCGTGAGGATCGTCGTGGTATGGTTGGTTTCAGCAGTTGGGCCCTCGTTTCTGGTAATTTCTTGTAAATAGCAGCTGCCATTGTTGTTCATTTTTAGCGTAATTTTGAGTTTTTCGTTGCATATTCGTGTTGGGACTGTTCTGAACCCCGAATTGTGTTCCAATTTGGAACACAAGTTTGGGGAGCTGTTTAGAACCTATTTTTAGGGTTAATTCCAGAATTTCCGGCGCGTGTCCCACTTTCCCCATTTTTGACCCCGAAATTGGTCCGCCTGCATTTCTTGCGAATTTAGTGTCTAAACGACCGTAACGACGTTGTGATTCTGTTTTTAACAGCGTGGCAGCGATCCGAGGCCGTTCGGAAGGGAAAAGCTCCGGCGGAGTAGTTTTGAGCGCGCGTGTTCGGCCTACAGATAGGCTACGACTTCTCTTTTCTTTTAGATTGAGTCTGAATGTGTGAGCATATGTGGAATTGCATGAATATTGGGGCGGGGAACTAGATTAGCATGCTATGTTCGATAAAATTCATATTTAGGCCGTCTCGAGGTTCAGCGGGTACTTGAATTGTTATATTTGATCATCCTTGCTTCCTTGTTTGGCCTGGTTTTGACTTATGAGTTATATTGGAGCATGTCTGGCCTTAGTCTAGACTTAGACTAGTGATCCCATAGACTCACGATTGTTCAGAGCCGATAGATTATATTATTTCTGCCCCGGTGTGACTTTGAGCGGCGTAGGTCCTGGTAAACTTATATAGCAGACTTGGGTCTGATAGAGATGAGCCTTAGCTAGGCGGTGACTCAGCTGTGGGGCCTTAACATCCATAATTCCCGTATAATCCTAACTTTCTGCATTTCCGGCCGCCCTCCGGGTCCCCTTTTTTTGGTGATACATACGGCTTCAGTTCGGTTCTCTTGTCACCGCGAGATGGTTAGAGGATATAGAAGATGGTTACTAAGAGTTGCCCATGACTTTTAGATACGGGAATCCCTGGATGGATTATGTGGAAGCTTTATGCTGCCGTGGTAACTTAACAGGAGGTTTCACCCACGGTTCGAGATTCGAGCTCTGTTCTTCCTGATGTTGCTTATTTACCCTCCTATAATGGAGTCGACATACAGACTCCGGCCCCCCTGGGTTATGTCACTTTATCTACGGGTAGTCGACATTCGCGGTTCGAGGTCTGGGCTTTGTGCTATCCCTTGCAGAGTTCGGCTCTATCGGCGTATCTACTATAGGCAGACTCACCCGCGGTTCGAGGTACAGGCACTTCATAGCTCGGGAATACTGACATTTTTCTAATGCTTTGGGTCCACAAATCTCCTATAGTCTTAGTTTAGCTTTTCTGTGTACCTTTCAGGCTTATGGGGGTCCATTCGGGTTTTTACTTCAATTTGCGCACGAGTGTACCTCCTGGGCTTATGGGGGCCCAGTTGGAGTAGTCACCTTAGGTTTGTTTGCCTTACAGTCGTGTGCATACCTTTACTTTTCTTGTTCGTGACCTGTGTCTGTGTTTTATTCTAGCATTTCCTATTGCTTTTACCTTTCTTACTCAGTCGGCCTATGATGCCTACTGGGTACCTTTTCACTGGTACTCATGCTACACTCTGCATCTATTTTTGTGATGTAGAACCGAGCACCTGTCTTCAGCACCGCCATTCGAGCCAGTAGCAGCCAGCATCCGGAGGCGAGGGTGAGCACAACGTCCTGATCATTATCGTCTCGTTCTGTACATATATTTTGTGGCTCGTGTTTTGTACTTGAGACAGGTCCTTTTTAGTTGCATATATTTTTGTATGTTGGTCCACTTTTGGGACTTGTACTCTTAGTATGGCTCTGTACTTGTGACTTCCAGGTTCTGGGAGGGATTCAGTTCTTATGTATGTATTCTTTTGGCTTGCCTTATTCCTTTTTGTTGTTATTGTTTCTGCCACTTGGTTTCTACCCTTTTACCCACTACTAGCTGTTCTGGGTTTCGGGTTGGCTTACCTACTGGTGGGATATAGTAGGTGCCATCACGGCTCGAGGAATCGGGTCGTGACATATCATGATTTCATCTCACATGGCCAAATGGGCCCTTAAAATATCCTTGCTATACTATACTTCACTGCAAGCACCACTCTAACCGCTAATAGCATAGTAAACCTCCAGATGCTCAAATAATAATATTGACCATATTGAGTCTTGAAGGTTGTCTTCGGGATGTCACTATCTTTGACTTGAGCTGATGATAGTCGAATCTAAGGTCTATCTTAGAAAAATAACTAGCACCCTGAAGTTGGTCGAAAAGTCATAAATCCTTCGAATGGGATACTTATTCTTGATTGCGACTTTGTTCAACTAATGATAGTCAATGCACATCCTGAGAGAACCGTCTTTCTTGCGCACGAACAACATTGGAGCACCCATGGAGAGATGTTGGGTCTAATGAAGCCTTTATCTGGAAGGTCTTTCAACTTTCTTTCAATTCCTTTAGCTCAGCTGGAGCCATTATGTAAGGAGGAATCAAAATGGCCTGGGTATCTTGAATGAGATATATTTCAAAATTGATTTCCTTTTCGGGAGGAACTTCTAGAAGCACTTCTGGAAACTCATTTACTAATGGGGTTGACTCAAGAGTTGGGATTTCAGAGTTTGAATCCTTAACCCGAACAAGATGATAGATATACCCTTTGGAGATCATCTTCCTGGCTTTAAGGTATGAGATAAGTCGACCTATACGCACTAAGCTACTACCCTTCCACTCTAATACTAACTCATTTGGAAACTGAAACCTTCAAGTAGACCCAATCATCAACCTCAAATTCTAAGTCCCTCCTTCTAACATATGTATAGGATTTCTTATGACTTAGCGCTTAGCCTTTCCAAAATAATCTTCACCTTCTCCATGGCTTGATGAACCAAATCTGGTCCTATCAACTCAACTTCACCAACTTCAAACCACCCAATAGGAGATCTAAATCTTCTCCCATAAAGAGCCTCATTAGGAGCCATTTGGATATTGGAGCGATAATTATTGTTGTATGCGAACTCTATGAGAGGCAAGTTGTCATCCCAATTACCTTTTAAATCCATAACCCATGCCCTCAACATATCTTCCAGAGTCTGAATCATGCGCTCTTCTTGGCCATCCGTCTGAGGATGAAAAGCATTACTAAGGTTCACCTTCGAACCACAACCTTTCAGGAAAGACATCCAAAATTGAGCGGTGAATTGTGCAACCCTATATGAAATGGTGGATACATGAAATCCATGAAGTTGGAGTATCTCCTGAATGTATAATCAGGAATAATCTTTTGCTGAATTTGTGGTCTTTACCAACAAGAAATGGGCTGATTTAATCATCTGATCTACAATAACTCAAATCGAATCATGCTTCCTACCAGATCACAGCAAGCTCGTAATGAAATCCATATTGATCATCTCCCACTTCCATTCTCGAAGAGCTATGTTCTAAGCCACACAACCAGGCCTTTGGTGTTCTACCTTGACTTGTTAGTAATTTGGGCACTTAGCAATGAAATATTCAATACACCTTTTCGTACTATTCCACCAATAGGCTTCTCTCAAGTCATGGTACATATTTGTGGAACCGAGATGGATCGAATATCATGAACTATGAGATTTTGTCATGATTCTCTCTTGGAGATCATCCACTTTTGGTACACACAATCTACCTTGATATGTCAACACACTATATCCTTCTTGTTCAAAAGCCATTACCATTTGCTTATGAACATTCACTTTTAGTTCAAGTAAAAGAGGGTCTTTATCGTGTTTCTCCTTCACTTCAAACACTAGTGATTATTCAGCCCCATCCATCACCACAGCTCCACCTTCACTGGAATCTAACAGACAGACTCTCAAACGGGCAAGTCTGTGAACTTCCTTAGCTAACTTCTTCTTGCCTTCCTTAACATGAGCAGTACTCCCCATGGACAACCTGCTCAAAGCATCAACAACAACATTAGCCTTACCTGAATGATATAGGATGCCTATGTTGTAGTCCTTGAGAAACGCTAACCACCTCCTTTGCATGAGATTAAGCTCTTTCCGACTGAAAACATACTGGAGACTCTTGTGGTCGGCAGACACATCCACATGAACACCATAGAGATTTTGACACCATATTTTGAGGACAAACACTACTGCTGCCAACTCAAGATGATGAGTCGGGTAATTCTTCTCGTGAATCATAAGTTGTCTAGAGGAATATGCTATAACCTTAACATTCTGAATAAATAAACGACCAAGTCCAACTCTTGATGCATCGCAGTAAACAACAAAGCCTTTTGTACCCTCTGGTAGGGTCAACACTGGAGCAGTAGTCAATCGAGTTTTCAATTCCATAAAGCTTTTCTCACAAGCTTCGAACAATTAAAACATAGCCATTTTCTGAGTTAACTTAGTCAACCGCGATGAAATGGATGAAAATCCTTACAAACCTTCTGTACTAACCAATCCACCTCAAGAAACTCCTTATATAAGTTGGAGATGTGGGTTTGGGCCAGTTCTGTACTGCTTCAATCTTTTGAGTGTTAACTTAAATCTCTTAGCCCGATACAATGTGACCTAAGAATGCCACAGATTCCAACCAAAACTCACACTTAGAAAACTTGGAATATAATTCTCGATCGTTGAGAGTTTGGAGGACTATTCTGAGATGGCTAGCATGATCCTCCTCATTCCTCGAGTAAATTGGTATGTCATCAATAAATACGATGACAAACATGTCAAGATACAAATTAAACACTATGTTTATGAGATCCATCAATACTGCAGGAGCATTGGTCAAGCCAAAAGACATGATAAGGAACTCATAGTGACCATAACGGATCCTGAATGCTGTTTTTGGGATGCCACTTTGTCTTACTCTCAACTGATGATATCCAGACCTGAAGTCTATCTTATAGAAGCAAATGGCACCCTGAAGTTGGTCGAAAAGGTCATCAATTCTCGAAAGGGGGTATTATTATTTATGGTGCCTTGTTCAATTGGCGGTAATAAATACACATCCTAAGGAAACCTTCTTTCTTTCTCAAGAATAAGACCGGAGCGCCCCAAGGTGAGACTCTAGGTCAGATGAAACCCTTATCAAGAAGATCTCTCAACTACTCTTTTACCTGTTTTAACTTAGCTGGAGCAATTCTATATGGAAGAATAGAGATAGGTTTAGTATTAGGAAGAATGTCCATGCCAAAGTTTATTTCTCTCTTAGGAGTGACTCTTGGAAGATCATCTGAAAAGACTTCTGGAAACTTACTCACAACTAGGACTGACTGAATAAGCGGTATGTGAACACTAGACTCATTAACTCGGACTAACTGATAGATGCACCCCTTAGAGACTAACTTTATGGCCTTAAGGTATGAAATGAAACGACTCTTAGGCACTACAAAACTACTCCTCCACTCTAAAACTGGGTCATTAGGAAACTGAAATGTGATAACTCGAGTTCTACAATTGACTGAGGTATAACAAGCATGAAACCACTCTATACCTAGAATAACATCAAAGTCCACCATGTCTAGCTCGACTAAGTCAACCATGGTGTACTTGTGAGTAACGGAGATGGTACAATCACAATAAACTCTTTCTGCTAGAATAGACTCACCAACAGATGTGGAAACACTAAAAGGCTCAAGCAGGGCATTCCTGAATTCAGCATTGGTGACATCCCCTTGAGGGGGTTGCACTTATGGTGCATTTGGAATATTTTGACCTTGAGGATTCACATTCCTCCTAGCAGGGCATCCTCGAACAACTCTTTGTGGAGGCATGATTTTAAAGATACACGTAAGCATGAGTAAGAAAAATCTTTCATAGAGTTGAACTCAATTGCACGAAAAAGAGTAAGAAGAAAGTGAAACATTTCCTAAATGTTGTAGCCTCCTTATTATAGATGTTGCACACTTCACACTGATAAAAGGGACTTTAGAGACACAACTTCATAGAAACCCTAAATTCTTGAACTATGTTCTCTAATACCAAGTTTAACACACCCCGAGCCTACACCCTGGACGTGGAAGACACTCGAGTACTATCGCTGGTTCCCAAGTGAACCCTTGGCCTGACTAAATATTTAGCGGAAGAGTTACTCAAGAAAAATGAGAACTTCATGTGTAAACTTAAACTTTAAATTCTCAATTAAAACTTAATTCAAATGAATATCTTGAAATACATAATAAAATATAACTAACTGTCTCAAGATCTAAAACCATCTCAAATAGGAAAATAATAAGAGACTCCTCAACATCTAACTATCTATGAAACCTCTAATACTAAGATAGATGTTGGGACAGACCCCACGACAACTAAACAAAAGAAGGAAAAAAATGTGAAGCCCTCCAGAAATCAAGGAGGCTCACCAAAGCTAGCGAGAATGCAAATGGTATCAATGAAGCACTTGTTGATGACCCTAAGAACATGTATCTGCATCATATAAAGATGCAGGTCATATGACGCCAGTACATTGAATGTACGAGTATGAAAAAAAGAACTGAAAACATGGGTAACTGAATGGATAAAACTAGGAGAATACTCACCTTAACTCAACTTCAATACAAAAGCATCAATAAGAGATGCAGTGTTTAAAACATTATAAAATAGAAGATATAAACTCAATGATGTATACAAATAGAATAGTATACTCTTTACTTTCATTTGGGAGATTCTCTAACCGACAACCATCACTATGAGCTATGTGAGGATACAACGTCTCGCCCATGCTGCCAGAACTCTCTTATACTTGCTGGGGTATAGAACACCTCAACTAAGTGGATCCACTAAACTATACTTAATAACAATAAGGAGTCATCTAAAAAGTACGATCCTTTTCCCATGTTGGCTACCTAGTTTATAAGGAATGTGAGTGGTCTGAACTCATCCCCATATATGTGCTCAATACTACTCCTAATAATATAGATACTCATGATCAATGTTAAAACATTCTCTTTCTGAATTTGAGGTAAATTATCAAAAGATCCTCTTAAAAGAGGTAATGCTCTGTAATGTCCCTAAACTCATAAACTTATTAAGAATCTGTAAGGACCTATATATCTAGGACTGAGCTTCCCTTTCTTGCAAAATCTCATCACCCCATTCATAGGTGATACCTTCTGGAAAATCCAATCATCGATTTCAAACTCTAAGTCCCTTCTCCTAACATCTGCATAGGACTTCTGACGTCTCTGAGCTATCTGTAGTCTATATCTGATGAGCTGAACTTTCTACATAGCCTCATGAACCGAATCTGGCCCAATCAAGGCTGCTTCACCTACTTCAAACTTCTATGCCCATATAGTGCCTTCTACGGGGCCATCTGAATACTAGAATGGAAACTATTATTATAGGCGAACTCTGTGAGATGTAGGTGATAATTCCAATTACCCTTGAAATCTATCACGCAAGCTCTCAACATGTCCTCTTAGATCTAAATGGTACGCTTTGCTTGACCATCCGTCTGTAGATGAAATGTCTTACAAAGATTTGCCTGAGTACCATGACCTTTCTGAAACGATTTCCAGAAATTAGAGGTAAACTGAAGACCTCTATTTGACATGATAGACAAGGGAACCCAATGTAACCTGACTATCTTATTGATGTAGAGTTTGGCGTAGTCCTCCACTGAATCTGTTGTCTTGACAACTAATAAGTGAGCTGACTTAATAACTCTGTCCACTATCACCCAAATAGAGTCATGTTGTCTTCGAGTACAAGGTAAACCCGTAATGAAACATGTAAAATAGCTTGCTGAAAGGGAGCTCTGACTTGTAGTGGCAAGCACAAAAAGACCAAAAAAGTATTCATACAGCAGGAACTTACTGAACCATCGCCAATATCAATACCGATGTAATATCCAATCTTTGCTTTATCCATTTGTGAGATCACCACCCTGGTTTAAGCAGAAAGTGAGAATAAGATGCATGGCTACTTGGTTAATTACCAACTAGAAATTCTAACAGCGCCAGATAATTGTGGTGTACAATAAGGAAAAAGTACCTTCCCACAAGCAAGATCAAGAACTGCATCCCCTCTTTCCGTATAAAGTTGAATCAAGACACTCTTGATCTAACAAGCCAGAAAACGTCATTAGCAATGAACTATGTAGAATAACCCCGCCTATGAATAAACAAGACATACCCAATTATTAAGTTTCTTTAAATGGATGATAGGAATTTCTTCGTGCTCTTCAAGAGTTTGATTGGTCCTCGCACTGTAATGATCAGCCACCTTCCTGGCAAAGATTTTTGTACTCTCATCTTCCAGAAAATGAGTGTCGCCTGACACCAGTTCAAACTTTTAATCAAACCGCAACAGAAAACCAACTTCTGGCTTCTTTATCCAAAAAGGTTACAACTTCCTAAAGTTTAGCATCAGAAGTTCAATTATTTATGGCATAATACATCGTCCCTAGCAGTTAAAGAACTACCCTGCATTGTATATAAAATTCAGACATTACAATAATTGTAGCAAAACACTTTAGCAGCGAAAATAACAGTATCCTTCTTATTACTAACTAATGCAACAATGAAAAAATATGTTATATCTATGTCTATACAGCGACATATAATGAAAATCAAATGCAGTTACTAATAAAGAAAAACATGAGAAAATTCTCTTCTAGGTTATGCTTTAAAAAAAGCACTAGTTCTCTAACTTCAAAGGCATCCAACGGTGTGACCTGGTGGTCAATGAAGTGAACTGAAGGGTCTCAATCTCATTACAGATAATAGAAACACTAGGTGATTTCTTTCCATCTGTCCTAGCAACGGAGTCACCCGATACCTATTACATGTTGCTGGTAGCCGGTGATTAGTCGCAGGTGGAATTAGTCAAAGTGCGTGCAAGCTAACCCCGACACCACAGTTATCAAAAAAAATAAAAACTACAACAATGAACAAATATGTTGTATCCATATCTATCTATACAAAGAAATGCCAATAATCAAGTGAATTTGTCTTGAAAGAAAATATTACAAAATTCCCTTCTGGGTTATGCTTATACAAAATTAAAGTTTGTAACTTTATCAGTACTAATTCAACAAACAAAACGAATATGCATATATCCATCTACACCAAGATAGGTAAATCCCAAGTGGGGTCTTTTGAAAACAAAAAATAAATAAAAATTACCTTCTGGGTTTAGCTAAAATACGAGTAAAGTGTCTAATTTCATCATGCTATATCCATATAACTCCAAGAAAAGGTAATAAAAACAAAGAAGATGATAAAATACCTTCTGGGTTATGCTTAAATTTGGATTGAGGAGGTCCGTAAGAACTCGAAGATGGAGATTCTTAGTAACCTCTCTTCATAATTTAAGAACCAACAAGTACAACAACATGGATTATGAACAAATCTAGAACACAACTATAAAACAGTGAGAGAAGAACAAGGAATTAATGAAGGGAAATTATTTGATTTGTCAAAGACACTTTTGGATTCGTTTACAAGGGGTTCTAAGGAAAATATTTAAGGACAAAAATTAAATAAATCCCTTGTAAAGTTCCAAAGATTATACAAGCAATCGTTTGTATACTGTTCCGGCCATCGGAGATCAAGGTATATTTTATTTCTTTTCATTTTATTCTTACTCCTTCTCTTTCTCTGGCCGCGACTATGTCCGGCTAAAAAATTCATATCTATGTTGACTAACTAGATCCTATTACATAGACTCCATGAAAGTTTCAGACTTTATCAAAATATAAAGGGATTATGTTATAGATTTTTAGCTTGGTTCTGAGATGGTGGTACAGTCGACCTTGTACTACTCTTATTGGCTTTGCCTTAGTGGCTACGTCTAGCAAGCTGTGTGACCGCAAAGGCCCGTAAAAAAGAGAAAAAAGGCGCAAATAGTCTTGTACAGTTAGAACCGCTGGACACATGGGCTCAATAAAGAGTATGTATTACAGTCTTGACAGACCCCTTGTTCGGGTAAAAGTAATTACCATACAGCTATCTAACTATAATAAAATCCCGTATATTTTGATTTTTATTCTTGAATAAGAATATTTAATGACCTTGGTCTAGATGGTCGTGTGGACTACCGCTAACCCCTAGATCATGTGGTAAAACTGGTATCAGAGCGGTAATATTATAAAGACAATTTATCCGCCTCAAACCCATTTTATATTACCTAATAATACGGGACTTACGTTCACTACTTTTAAGAAATTTATTGATCATAATATTGCTCAAGTTAGTATTTCTGAAATTAATAATTTAATTTCTCAAAATAATTATTTGAGTCTATATGTTAAATTTTTGGGCGAACATATTAGTTCTCTTAATAAAAAACTCGAAGAGTTAACTGTTTTGATAAAAAATATGAGTACTTCTTCAAAACCTTCTGTTATGGCTTCTACTAGTAAAGAAAGTCAAACTGTTATTACTCATTTTCAAAGACCTCCTGAGATTCAGGATTTTAAATTTATATCGTTAAATGATTTAGAAGAACTTCTTGAAAGAAAGTTCTCGGGTTTAAGTACCAAACCCATTGATTTATCAAATGATTTTGCTGATAAATTAGAAGCAAATTTTGATTTAAAGGGGCAAACTTCATCCGAAGTTAATAAACTCAGAGGTATGGCTAAACCAACAAAGCTTAAATATGCCGATAAACCTTGAATGGAGACGTATTATTATCCACGTCAGACCCCTCAAGACGTTTTAATTGAAGAACATCATTGGAATCAGACTACTACGTCTTATAGTGGTTCTGATATTTATGAATGGAATCTTGATGGATTGACTGAACGTCAATTAACTATTCTTGTACATCGTATGTTGATGTATTCCACTATTTGCAAAAGTACTAAAAATACTGATCGCAATATTTGCACAATGATAATTGCTGCATTTACTGGGCAGCTGCGTGGCTGGCGGGATAATTATTTATCTACTGAGGAGAAAGCTTCTATTATTAATGCGTTAGCAACCGATGAAGGAGTTGATAACCTAGGCATGGCTCTAGTAAAAAATAGAGAAGATGCCGTTTATACCTTAGTTCTTACTATCTTAGAACACTTCAACGGAAGATTTACCAGTCAACATGAGGCAGTTCGTACTCTACTGAATGGTCTAAGATGTAGGACCTTGACAGAGTTCAGATGGTATAAAGATACTTTTATGAGTCGAGTCATGGAATTGCCTGAAAATAAGCTTGACCATTGGAAAGCCAAATTTATAGATGGCTTACCTTCTTTATTTGCAGAAAGGATTAGAAAAATCCTTAGGGGATCCTTTGGAGAAATCCAATATGTTAATTATACTTATGGTAAGTTGATAGGTGTTTGCACACAGGAAGGATTGAACCTGTGTAATGAGTTAAAGTTATCCAGACAGCTTAAGATAGATAAGCTTAAGGAAAGATCTCAATTAGGAGATTTTTGTACCCAGTTTGGTATGCCTGGACTACCCTCTTCTTCTCCCCAGAAACAAAAGGCATCCGACCCTGAAAAACCTTATAGGAAAAGGAGATACAGGACTCAAGAGTACCGTGATAGCAAGAGACCGTATCGAGACGCCAAAAAAGCTTATAGGAAATTGACTAGATTTGCAAAGAACAGGTATAAACGTGATATCGCTAATATTAAGTGTTATAAATACGGTAAGTTTGGTCATATTGCTCCAAATTGTAAGCTTGAAAAGCTTAAATCTCTTGCACTTGATAATGAATTGCATGATCAGATATATGGTTTGTTACACACTTCAGGATCTGAATCTGATTATACGGACTCCGAATCTGATAATGAAAATGAGTTTACAGATTCCCCTGCTAATAATCAAAATATTGATGATACTTGTAATACTTGTCAAGGTGATACTTGCAATTGTGAAAATGACGAATTTTATAAATTACAGTCTCAATTTGAAGATCTTAATATGCAAACCCTCACATCTGATAATGTGATTGAACTTTTGAAAGAAGTTTCTGATGAAAAGATTCGTGAAAAAATTATTCACTTAGCCTCTAGTTCTCAAACTATTTCTAAAAATGCTGAAAGCAATTATTCAAAATTAAAAGAAGAAATTGATTGTTCTGCTCCATATTCTTTAGCAGAAGTTAATAATCGTATTTATCAAAAACAGGCTACTTTTACAAAAGACGCCTCTTTTACTAGAAACACTTCTTTTGATGATTTAAAAATTGTAGTTGAAAATTTGAAGGAAGAGATTAAATCTCTTAAATAAAATCAAATGATTTGTGATCATCGCGTTACTCAACTTGAGAAAAATACTTCTGAAATTGCTATTCCTTCCTCTTCT
>JAJONR010031946.1:0-44305 GCA_029582245.1 Solanum etuberosum
AATTTTTAATTAGTACTTTTTCCATTCTTATATCTTCCTTATGTTTTTCACATAATTCTATAAACCATTTTTGTAAAAAGCTTATTCTAGCTCCTAGTATGTCTGTTAATCCTACTGTGTTCCAATCCTTTATAATTTTCGAACTAAATGGTTCAGGTAGTTTTGTGAAGTATAATTTTCTTATTTCTTTTCCTTCTTCATAGGTATATAATCCTTTATAATAGTAATTTCTAAATGCACATGTATATTCGTCTATATAACACATGTTACATATAGCCAATTTTGTCATTAAATTTCTATTCATGATTTTTTCTCTATGTTGTTCTTCTATTTCCGTAGTCATACTACTGAATTCACTTCTTATTGCTATTTCATATTTTAATAGGAGTTCTGTAGGTGTTGTTGCTATTTCTCCTTTATTATTTTTATTATTTCTTAAGATTTTTAAGCTTTCTTCAGATAGGTTTTGTAACCATAATTTTACTGTTCCTATCAGTGTTCTTTCTATGTATCCTGGTACTTCTATGATTGTTATTTTATTATCTATTAGCTGTTTTGATATATAGCCTATCCATAATTGTATTGTTTTATTTACATCTTCTACACAATCTAGGTCTAGGAAGTTATGTTGTTCACTTGTTGGTTTAGGTGTCCATTTTGTATTTAATCGTTTATCCCATAACTTTTTATTTCTGTCGTATGATTCATAACTATATGTTTTATGTTCTATTCTAGATTTTGGGCTTCTAGGCCTTATTGGTTGTGATGTACTTGGTTTGTCTTCGTCTATACTTCCTGTATTTATTTCTGGTTTATTATTTTCTTCTGCTATTATTTCTGTATATGTTTCGCTGTTTTCTGAGCATATTTCTTCTATGTCAGTATCTGTACTTTCATCATTTATTTCATCAATTCTTACTTCTTTAGTTTGTAATTTTTCTTTGAATTTTTCTATTTCTTCTGTTAATTTTATTTTTTGTTCCGTTTCTAATTCTTCTCGTTCTTTTGCTTGCTTTATAGCATATAGTTCTTTTAGTTTTTCTAACTCTTCTTCCAACTCTTGTATTTTTGTGTTTTTAGTCTCTTGTATTTCTTCGGCTTCTTTTTTGACTTGTGTTTTTATTTTTTCGATTTCTAACTTTCTATCTATTTCTTCATTTTCTCTTGCTATTCTTACCATGGCTGTTAATCCGTCTTCTAGTTTCATGCTTTCTTTTTCTAGCATTAAACTCAAGATATTTCCCATTTTTTTATATTTTCTTCCTAAATTGGTAAATACTATTTTTATTTGTAATCCATCTGAATTTTCATATGTTTTTTCGTCTATAGCAAATTCTTCTTTATTCATACTTTATTCTTTATTTTTAGTTGGTTTATATATTTATATTCTAGTTTTGATATTTTATCTATCATTTTGTCCTTTTTGGTCTTTTCATATTTTTTATAAAGTTTGTGTAATTTTTTAATCATTTTAATTTCTTTCTTATTATTATATGTTTGCTTTGTCATTATCTTATCCTAAAGGTGTTTTATATGAATTTGTATTTTTATAATATTTTATTCTTGTTTCTATATTATATATTTCACTTTCTACTGTCGATATTTCCCAATATAACCTATTTAATAGGTGATTTATTTGATGATTGTTGGTTTTTTCTAAGAATATTTTTAATTTTTTAAGTCTCTTGTATTTCTTTTCATAATCAATTCGTTTTAATTGTTCTATATTTATATTTTTTATAAGTTATGCTAAGTGTGGAAGGAAGCACGAGGGAAAGTGTCTAGCGGGTTCCAATGCTTGTTTTGGGTGTGGTAAGATAGACCACAAGATAAGAGATTGTCCTTTAGTTTCTAAGAATGAAGGAGATAATCGCTGAAGGTCTCAACCTAAACCTTCATCCAGTTAAAGTGGGTCGGGTCCAAATGCTCCCAAGCAAAACAGATTTTACGCACTTCAAACTCGTCACGAGCAAGAGGGTTCTCCAGATGTGGTTACCGATATGTTGAAAGTCTTCCAACTTGACTTTTATGGATTACTTGACCCCGGTTCTACCGTCTCTTTTGTGACGCCATATGTGGCTAGGAGGTTTGATGTTCTTCCGAATGTTTTGTAAGATCCTTTTTCTGTCTCTACTCCTGTTGGTGATTCTATTGTGGCTAAGAGGGTCTATAGAAAGTGTCCCGTTTCTTTATCCCATAGAGTTACTCTTGTTGATTTGGTAGACCTTGATATGCTTGATTTTGATATTATCCTTGGTATGGACTGGCTGCACTCTTGTTATGCTTTTATTGATTATAGAACTCATGTAGTCAAGTTTCAACTCCCGAATGAGCCTATCCTAGAATGGAAAGGTGGAAATTCTATGCCTAAGGGTCAGTTTGTCTCTTGTCTTAAAGATAGAAAGATTATTTCTAAGGGTTGTATATATCATCTAGTTAGGGTGAGGGATGTAGATTCCGAAACCCCTACTTTTGAGTCGGTCCCCGTGGTTAATGAGTTTTCAGAAGTGTTTCCAGATAATCTACCCGGTATTCCTCCCGAAAGGGAAATAGACTTTGGTATTGACCTTCTCCCAGATACGCAACCTATCTTTATTCCTCCTTACCTAATGACTCCGGCAGAACTAAAGGAATTAAAAAAGCAATTGAAAGAATTGTAGGATAAGGGTTTCATCCGACCGAGTATCTCTACATGGGGTGCTCCAGTTTTGATTGTTAAAAAGAAAGATGGGTCACTTCGTATGTGCATCGACTATCGACAGTTGAACAAAATTACCATGAAGAATAAGTATCCTCTCCTAAGGATAAATGACTTGTTTGACCACCTTCAAGGGGCGAGTTACTTTTCCAAGATCAACCTTCAGTCGGGTTATCACCAATTGAGGGTAAAGGAAGATGACATTCCCAAGATGGCCTTTCGAACTCGGTATGGTCATTATGAGTTTTTGTGATGTAGTTTGGTTTGACTAATGCTCCGGCGGAATTTATGGATTTGATGAATAGGGTGATTAGACAATACCTTGACATGTCTGTGATTGTGTTCATTGATGATATATTGATCTATTCGAGAAGTGAGGATGATCACATCAATCATTTAAGGATTGTGTTGCAAATCTTCAAAGACCAACAACTCTTTGCAAAGTTTAGCAAATGCGAGTTTTGGCTAAGGTCCGTGCCTTTTCTTGGTCATATTGTTTCAAGTAAGGGTATTAAGGTAGATCTGAAGAATACAAATGTGGTTAAGAGTTGGCCTAGACCTCTATCCCCTTCGGATATTAGAAATTTCTTGGGTTTTGCTGGCTACTACAGAAGGTTTGTTGAGGGGTTTTCGTGAATTGCCTCTTAATTGACAGCATTGACTCAAAAGAAGGCTAAGTTCATATGGTCCGAAACATGTGAAAGGATTTTTTAGGAATTGAAGGATAGACTTACTTCTGCTCCGGTGTTGACTTTATCAGAAGGGACTGATGGTTTTGTTGTTTATTGTGATGCCTCGAGAATTTGGCTAGGATGTGTGCTTTTGCAAAATGGGAAAGTTATTGCCTATGCCTCAAGGCAACTTAAAATTCATGAGAAGAATTATCCTACCTATGACCTTGAACTAGCGGCGGTTGTTTTTTCCTTAAATATTTGGAGGCACTATTTGTATGGTGTTCATGTGGATGTCTTCACCGACCATAAGAGTTTGCAATAAGTGTTTAATCAGAAGGATCTAAATCTTCGCCAAAGAAGGTGTCTTGAGTTACTTACGGATTATAATATGAGTGTTCTTTATCACCCCGGTAAGGCCAACGTGGTAGCAGATGCTCTTAGCTGACTAACGATGGGTAGTGTTTCCCATATTGAAGATGATAAAAAGGAGTTGGTACGAGATGTGCATAGATTGGCCCGATTGGGTGTTCAGTTAGTAGATTCTACCAAGGGTGGTATTATTGTTCACAATGGGTCAGAATCGTCTTTTGTGGCAGATGTGAAAACCAAGTATGGTCTAGATCCAACTTTGGTTGAATTAAAGAAAGCGGTGCTTAAAAATTCCGTTGAGGCTTTCTCCCAAGGGGTAGATGGAGTACTTAAATATCGAGGCCGTTTGTGTGTTCCTAATGTAGACGACTTGAGAGAACAAATTTTATCAGAAGCTCATAGTTCTCGATATTCCATTCACCCTAGAGCCACCAAGATGTACTGTGACTTGTGGGAGATCTATTGGTGGAATGGGATGAAGAAGGATATTGCGGGATTTGTGGCTTAGTGTCCTAATTGTCAACAAGTGAAAGTTGAGCATCAAAAGCTGGGAGGTTTATCCCAAGATATTAGCATTCCTACTTTGAAGTGGGAAGAATTGAATATGGACTTCATCGTTGGGTTGCCTCGCACCGATGACAACATGACTCGATTTGGGTTATAGTAGATCGAATGATGAAATCGGTTCATTTCATTCCTGTCAAAATTTCTTATTCGGTGGAAAATTATGCTAAGTTGTACTTGAGATAAATGGTAAAGTTGCATGGAGTGCCTTTATGCATTATCTTCAATCGCGGTACCCAATTCACCTCTAAGTTTTGGAAGTCTTTCCAAAAGGGTATTGGTACTCGTGTTAAGCTTAGTACGGCCTTTCACCCAAAAACCAATGGACAATCGGAGCGTACTATCCAAATTTTTGAAGATATGTTGAAAGCTTGTATGATCAATTTCAAGGGAAATTGGGATGATTACTTGCCCTTGATTGAGTTTGCGTATAAAAATAGTTATCACTCAAGTATCAGTATGGCTCCATTTGAGGCATTATATGGTAGGAGGTGCATATCTCCTATAGGTTGGTTTGAGGTGGGGGAAGTCGCTTTGATAGGTCCCTAATTGGTACATGAGGCTATGGAGAAAGTTTGACTTATTAGAGAAAGGTTGAAAATGGCTCAAAGTTGACAAAAGTCATATGCCGATGTTAGTAGAAGAGATCTTGAGTTTGATGTTAATGATTGGGTCTATTTGAAAATTTCACCCATGAAGGGTGTAATGAGGTTTGGTAAGAAAGGGAAGCTTAGTCCATGTTATGTAGGCACATATCAGATTTTAAGGTGTGTTGGTAAGGTTGCTTATGAACTTGAATTGCCTAATGAAATGGAACCGGTGCATCCAGTTTTCCATGTCTCTATGTTGAAGAAGAGTGTTGGCGATCCGACATCTATAATTCACTTATAAGGTTTGGGAGTTGATGAGAAATTTTCCTATGAAGAAGTTCCGGTTGAGATTTTAGACTGGCAAGTCAAGAAGTTGAGAAATAAAGAAGTTGCTTCCGTGAAAGGGTTGTGGAGGAATCAGTTAGTTGAGGGTGCTACTTTGGAGGCCTAGGCCGATATGATGTCCCGATATCCTCATCTCTTTCCTTCTACCCCTACTCTAGCTTGAGGTATTTAGCTCTTTATAGTTTACTCTTATGGTGTCATATGTCTTAGATATTTCCATGATTTCCTCATTTATGCATGTTCATGAAAAAGCTTAAATTTTTAGAAAATGAGTCAAATTGATTGATTTCTACATGTTTATGTGCATTTTAGTATGAGTTGCATATAGACTTCATGTTATGATATTTTGAACATGCTTTAGCTTGGAGTTGATGTTTCCTCCTCTGATATGTGCATTTAGGTGATTGTATGCATGTTGGGCTGTTAGGTTAAGTTCCTACCTTCCTTAGGTTGTCTTGAATCTCATTAGAGGACGAATGATCCCAAGGGGGAGATAATGTAACACCTTGGATTCAAGAAGAGAGAAAATTCAGCCTTTTCAAATATTTGGTGCCCTTTCGACGGAGGCCATCCACGGCTCATGGGATGACCCACGGACCATAGGCGGTGTTCGTGGATTGGCCAGCCAGTTTTTCTAAAATGTCAAGTTTTAGTAGTTTTTCAACGGTTCACCAGGATGACACGTCGTTCAATGCACGAACCGTAGATAGGTTTCGTAGATAAGTCCCGGACATAGAAGGATTTTGAGGTTGAAAATGGAGAGCCACGGTTGGGACCCACGGTCTGTCGACCGGACCATGATCCGTGGGTGGGTCCCGTCGTTGGAGGACCAAAGTTAGTAGTCTCTGATCAAAACGATGCCCCAACAGGACAGTCTGTGGTTGGACCTACAGACCGTTAGTCAGGCCGTCGTCTGGGTCGGTAGTTATTATTTTTAGGGGCTTTTGGGTCTTTTTCAATTAGTCTAGCCTAATCCTATGTCATTTTACCCTTCACCAAAACCCCTATATAAGTGTTTTAACTCCAGAATTTCCCATTGAAAATAATTCTCTCAAATTTTCAAAAGAAGTCCTCTCAAATATTTCTCTCTCTAGATGTTGGAGAACAAGGGTTCAACCTAGGTTTCAAGTCAAGTCTCCTTAATCCACCATTGAAGTTAAGCAATTGGCATTGAGGTATGATTGTTTTCATCCATGGATCCCTTCCATTCACGGAGTTCCCAAATTCTCCTATTTTCAAAGTTAGAAACACTCAATTGTGTTAGGGTTTTCTTCTTTCTTATGGGTTCTCTTGATTATTGATTTAATTGATTGAATTATGATCTCTTATGCATGAATTGAGTTAATTCTATGCTTTTATGATGAATTTCCATGTATTCATGCTTAACCCATGTTTTCTAGATTATGAGGATTTAGAGTGGGTTTTAATCTATGAAGGAAGAATTATGGATGTATGCATGTCCTTTCGAGATTGATAATATATCATCTAGATTGCTTTGAGATTGAAGCATATGCATGTATAATGATGATTAATATGAATTGCTTGAGATCGAAGCATATATGTATGTTATTTATGTAAGGATGCTTTGAGAGTAAGGCACATATGTTGTCTATTGATTGTTGATGTTGATTGTTGTAGAAGGGATTTTCCCACATGATCATTTAATGTATGAATGTGAAAGGCTTGCTCACATTAGAAGATTCTAGGGGGAAGGGTCTTCTAACCTAAGATGAATCAAGGTCAAGGGACTATTCTAGTAAATGAGGCAAGCGGCGATTACCATGACCTCTAATGAAAGAGGATAAGCGGCGATCACCCATATTCCTTCAGAATAGGACAAGAGGTGATTACCCATAATCCTAAGGTAAGGGGACAAGAGGCGATTACCCATGATCCTATAGATAAAGGGCTAGAGGGGATTACCCATGTTCCTTTTAGAATAAGGCAAAAGGCGATTACCCATGATCTTAATAGTTAAGATAAGATATGATAGGTGATTAACTTTGATTGGAGGCTTAGGTACGCCCTTCCAAGTAGAGTAAGACTAGAAGGGACCACCCATGTCTTGATTAATGATGAACTAATCGTACTTCAAGATGTACTTCATGTATGATAAGATGATGATTATGTGCATTGACCATGTGGTATAACTCAAGTTGTCTAACTTTTTCATCTCATGTTTAGCTTTGTCCTTTCTTATTATGAAATGTCAATTTTTCACATGACTTTATATGTTTTATGCATGCTATCATATTTAGTACATTTTTATACTAACACATACTCTTGCCTACATTTCTTATCCAAATGTAGGGTCCGGCATTCCCGATTCTCACATCCGTGGCTAGGATCTCTAGTAGAGAAATCTTGAAGATTGGTGAGTCCTCATTCATTCGAGGATTGGACCATTGTTATCCTTATGTCATTTCATTTTAAGTTTTGGACATTGTTGTACAGGTTACGTCTCCAGATTCTATTGTATTAGATGGCTTGAGATAAATGGTAGAGACTTCCGGTTCGTTTTATGAAAACCTGGTTATATTGGAAATGTTGTTTTTAAGTCGTTTCTATTTCTATTATCTTGACTATGAAAGCTAAGTGGCTTTTATGGGACATCTTGGGATCTTGTACGCCATGTTACATCTAGGTTGTACCCCTGGGTCGTGACAACTAAAGGAAAATGTTCATAAACAAATGATAATGTCTTTTGAACAGGGGGAGATGGTGTGTTGAGATATCAAGGTAGATTGTGTGTACTAAAGGTGTATGAGCTCCAAAAGATGATCATGGCAGAAGCTCATAGTTCCAGATATTCGATCCATCCCGGTTCCACACAGATGTACCATGACTTGAGAGAAGTTTATTGGTGGAATAGTATGAATAGGTTCATTTGAGATTT
The DNA here is from genome assembly GCA_029582245.1 of Solanum etuberosum. Classification (NCBI taxonomy): domain Eukaryota; kingdom Viridiplantae; phylum Streptophyta; class Magnoliopsida; order Solanales; family Solanaceae; genus Solanum; species Solanum etuberosum. The sequence continues at coordinate 8,137 of JAJONR010031946.1, forward strand.
CGTTGCTAAGTGCCCTAATTTCCAACAAGTCAAGGTAGTACACCAAAGGGAAGGAGGTGTGTCTCAGAACATAGCTTTTCCAGAATGGAAGTGGGAGATGGTTAATATGGACTTCATTACTGCTTTCCACGATCTCGTAGGCAGCATGATTCAATTTGAGTGATTGTAGATTGGATGACTAAATCAACTCATTTCTTGCGGGTAAAGACCACACATTCAACAGAAGATTATGTCATACTATACATCCAAGAGATAGACCAACTTCATAGAGTTCATGTGTCTATAATCTCAGATAGAGGTGCAAAATTCACCTCTCAGTTTTGGAAGTCCTTTCAGAAAGGTTTGGGTTCGAAGGTAAACGTTAGTACTGCTTTTCACCCTCAGACGGATGGCCAAGAAGACAACACAATTCAGACCCTATAGGATATGTTGAGGGCATGTGTCATGGATTTCAAAGGTAATTGGGATGACCACTTGCCTCTCATAGAGCTTGTGTACTGATAACACTCAACTTCACTTCATTCCATTCTAAGTGTAGGCGGTCGCTAACAACTATAAACCCAACGAAGAGTTGGGATCGATCCCATAGGGAGTGATACAGTAAAGAATTTGATTACGAAGTAAAATGGTGTTCTAATCATTCGTAGATGTAGATATTTTCGCAAAAATAAAGTAAATGACAAGGTTTTGACAATTAATGTCAAATGGGGGGATTTTGATAACCAAGTTACTACTACTAAAATCAGGGGTAATCAAATAGAGAGGATTTCTTAGGAGTGTTATAAATTGAATGCCAATTTCACAAAATGGGTGATTATTACTTACTAAACGACGTTGAATCTCACTGGGTAGGCTAGGATTTGGGTGCAATGGCCATTTCTCAATCAACTACTACGAATCAAGCGAGTTCTTTTGAACCTCGACAAGCATAACACAGAGTGGCAGCCCAATACCTTAATCAATCTACTTTTTCAAGATAGATTTGTAAGATTGCATTTAGACCCATTTTCTCAAGCTAAATCCATAACAACACAATCACTACAATCATCAACTAATAATTTAACTCCAACACTTCTTTAACAAGCAAGATTAGAGTACTAAACTAGAATTGCATTTGCATCTGCAATTCCTCAATAAAAACACAACCTATTAATTGAACACACTACGAATCAACAATAAAATCAGTAAATATCAACACCCTTAAGCTAATTGAAGCATTCAACTACATAATCACACCCCCAAGAATGGGGGTTTTAGCCAAACATAATAAACAACAAGAAATCGTTACCAACGAAGTTTTCCATCAGGTTGGGAAACAATCCTAAATCAACAAAGTCTCCATATGCTCAAATTGAAACTAAAAATAAAATAAACCCTAAATCTCTACTCAATAAGTGTGAAAACAATATTTAGAATGTTGAAGATAAAAAACCCAGAACTAGACAATGTGGGAACTCTTTTTCTACTTTTAAAAATTGCATTTATACGTTCCTAGAATTTCAGCATCGGAGTCACTCGGCGAACTAAGTCGGGCTTCATCGCCCTCGTCGGCGATACGCCGAGTGCCCCCCTTTCATTGCCTTCTAGTCTTAGCCTTTCCCCATTTATTTTCTATAACTTTAGTTGAACTAAATTGGCATCGCCGAACACTTCGGCGAATCGCCAACATACTTATCTTTTCGCCAAGTTGGTTTTGTCCATGGGCTGGTCTGTTGGAACTTTAGGCGAGCTGAAGGTCCACTCGGTGACTCGCCTAGTGGCTTTGGCGAGTACCAGCCTTGCTTTCCATCAACTTCTTCAGCTTTTTTGCTCTTTTTTGCCCCATAATGTCCTTGCCTTGCTCTTTTATCTTCATTGCTACAAATTAATATTTTAACATCAGTTATGAGCATAAAATAGGCATTGAGGATACTAATTCCTTAAATATTAAACCATAAATGAGTCGAAATCTCTGACTCATCAACACCCCCAACTTAAACTTTTGCTTGTCCTCAAGTAAAACATAAGATCAATCAGGTCAACTGGGATGTCTACAAATAGTGTTACCTGAGACTCAACATGAATGCACATGAGGTTCAATCTACCCATGCAATTTTCAATTGTGTACTAGAAGTTTCAAACTGCGACTAGTCATCATCAAATAGAAGTCAAGCTCACAATACTTGCTTCAAATGCAAATTCAAGCTCAACAAAAGTATTCTAATGCCCTCACATCAAGAATGATTCCATGCCCACACAAAGGTCATCAAAATTTAATAATTAAGGAATCGACATCAACTCTCACACTCTCAAAGATAAACACATGCATGATTTTACCCATATGTTTACTCGTATTTTCCAATCAACATGTCAGTTGGATCAATCAAGATCACCAAGGTCTTTCAAGGCTTGTAACGGGGTTGAGGGTAAAGGTAGGATTGTTTTGGCTTAGTGAGTTCTACCTTCATGAAACATGGCTTGCATTTCACTTCTTCTCCTTTTCTTCCACTCTTTTTGATTTACACAATCCACCCTAAGTTCTTTCAAGCATAGGGATTCTTATATGACTCATTGGACACCCCATATTCTTTTATCCATGCACAAATTGCATTGCAACATTCTTTTTCAATCTTTTGCTTTTCTCTCTTTTCTTTTTTTTTTATATGGAGGGGTTCCATATTTTTCAACACAATCCTTCAATGGTGAATTTTCACAAATTTATTGCTCATTTTCTCTCTTCAATTTCGACCACACCCCTATCTTATGTTTTTGGCATAAGTTGGCTTATCAAACGGACCAATGCTTCATGAAGGTTTTAGGTGGGGAGGCCAGAGGCCAGATGTGTTCATCTTTCATCCAAAGAAAAGATTAGGCTCAATTGGTGCCAAACTAAGTTCACACTCTCACAAGGTGGTCACAAAGAGGTATAATAGCAATTTGGTTCACTCTCCAAAATTTGTGCCTAATATTATTTCTTTCATTCGCCTATATTAGTCAATTGGACCAACGGGGCAAGTTCTAGGTATCACCAAACACATACTTCAATGAAATCTCACCACACAAGGCATTCAACACAATCATCAATCATGAATCTACAAGTTAAGATCGCGTGCAACGATCATCGCAAGACTCATTTCAACAATCAACTAGTCACAATGAGATGCTAAGAGTTAACACATGACTTATGCAACTCATATTTTCCTCATTGGACTTGCACAAACATATCGTTCGATCAAGAGCACTATTTAAGTCATCGGTATTGATCACAACTGATACTCAAATATGAGAGAGAACAACCACACATTCACAAATACAAAAATCAGGAGGTGAATTAATTTGGATAAAAAACCATCATTCAGATTAAAAACCAACAGTCAAAATAATTAACATCCAAAACATGATAAATACAACCAAAGAGGATAGGTATGAAGATACCTGACCCCCGCCAAACGAAACCAAGCATTGTCCTCAATGTAAAATAGAGTAACTGTCTCAAAAATAAAATAAAAACAGAGTTAAGATCCCCACTGTGAGGCTAAGCCTGAGATGAACGCTGCACATCTGGGGCTCTCTCAATCTGGGCATCAGTATCCGACTCATCTTCACCAGTAGACTCTTCTCCACTGGAGCCAATCATCGAGGTGTCCCGATGTGAAGCCTCCATTGCCGTCTTCACAATCACACCCTCCAAATCCACAAGATCATCATACATAGCCGCATCACGGGTCCCAAGCTCCTCCTCATCAGTCTCAGGTGCATCCGACTCAGAACCATCATCAGCTAAAGCAGCATATCCGGTCGTAGTGGACGGAGGGATCTCAGAAATAGCTGGCATCTCTAAACTCGGAACCTCAGAAAGGTCCACAGTGCCGAACAACATAGACAAATTAGTGGATTTGAGCTCATCCACATCACGCCTCAATCCTGCAACATCAGCCTTCAAGGCCGTAACATCATCGGACTCGCTACCTCCCTGCTCACATGCCTACACTCGCACAGTGAGGGCATCCAGGGCTAGGCCATGTGTAGTAATCAACTCCCGATACTCTCTCAACTCAGCTCAGATAAGGGCTAGGGCAGCAGTAATGGCCCACTCAATCAGTCCTTGGACAGCCGCCTCGACCTGGGAAGTACGTAAATCAGCAGACTGGGCTAGATGGCCCATCTTATAGAGCATCGCATATGTCAACGGGGGGTGGGAAATAGCAGCGGCAACAGTAGTAGTAGATGGAGAAGATGTAGAAAGAGCAGAAGAACTAGGAGTACCTCAAGGCTCACCGACTTGAGTGGAAGGAGCAGTGTCTGCCTCCAACATATCTACATCAACAACCGGGGATGTGTTCACCGGCACTGCTCTCCTCTGCTCAGCCTCATCTTTGGGGTACTCGGCCTCAATCCTCCAGATGTCAATAGAGGAAGTGGGAGTAACTTCCACATCCGTGTTTGCCACAAAGGGCATTCTAGCTCACCGGCACAACTCCGTGATAAACACTGGGAAGGGAAGCGATGTCTGGCTCTGGTTGGCCCTCATGGCCATCTCCTACTCAATGATGATCCAGAGATTTAGTCTATCCCGGTCAATAATGGAACCCAACAAAGCTGCCTTCGGATGGACTCATTCTGTGATGGCCTCAGTGTGCTGCTAATGAATCTGAACCTATACCGCACAACTACAATTAAGTCTTTCTTCTCAATCTGGACCCCTGGCCCGATCCACGGTGGTTTAATATCAGAGATCAAATGAGCCAACCACCCCTGGAGGTCGCCTAGGATCTTTTTCTGAATCTTGTCTGCCAAGAAATGTATAACATTGATCGTGCACCCCGATGCCTCATTGATGTCCGAACTGCTGCACTTCACGCTTTTTCCCCAAACCACTACATGATCAACCGGTACAAATCAACTAGCCTTCTTCTTGCCCTTCGGGACCAGCTTCTCGTACTCCATGTAGAATTCCCAGACCCAGGAAGGTATATAATAGCCTCGGGGCTGTGTAAACCTCTCAAATTTGTGGAACCAAATGGTGTCCCACACATCTGGATACCGGTCCACTACTCGATCAGTGGACAACCTCTTCTCTTCAAAAATGGTCCTCAACCCATCCGCCTTTAACCTATTCATCGAACGTGGTGGAGGTGCCTATACCGGGGGCTTTGATGGTGCCTGCTCAGCTATCTGTGCTGAAGAAGGAGGAGGAGGAAGAGGAGGTGTGGAGTGACTAGGAGTCTAGCCGGATCATTCAGAACTTTGGAGTGCAACTCAGCCCGTCTCCGCTGAAGAGTTTGGTCATCTTCTAGATCTGACTCATATGTTGGCAATCTAGACCCCAAACTGTTCTCACGATCAGACTCCGAAGTGTTGAGGTGGTGGAGTCTACACTCATGCTGTCGGAGCTAGAACTACTCGAGCTCGGCTTCGCAGGTTTCTTTCCTTTGGCTGTGTCCTTTCCCCTTGTTGAAGGAAGTTTAGGTTGCGTTGATCGTTGAGGGGCAGCCTCCTCAACAATTACTATTCCTCTTGCCCTCTTTCTAGGTGGTTCATTCTTTCTGGGCACTTTGGGTCTAGCCATGTCTTCAAGACAACACAGATCACACAAATGCATCAGAAATAGGTCGGTGAAACATAAAATTTAAAAGTTGCAGAAAAACTCACAGACTAGCTCGGCGAGCCTTAAAGGGTTCGCCTAAATTCATAGAGCAAAAATTCATAGCATTCAGCACAGGTCGGTAAGGTCCAGGGTCAATTGGTGAATAGCCAAACCTAATTGGCGAGCCAAGGTTAGCTCGCCGAATATCACAGAATGACTTTCAAAAATTTAGGCTGAGAATGGGTGATCACAAAGGCATTCGACGAGTGGCCGAGTAAACTCGATGAGCACATGCATATCACCGAATGTTACAGAGGCTAACAACTAAATTTCAGGGAAAAAAGGCGATGCGAGGGGCCAGTTGACGAACTACCGAGTCAGTCGACGACCTCGACTAAGCTCGTCAAACAGCCTCTCGTGTAAGATTTCTACCCCGACCCCCAATTTTTAACGTACATCATACGAGAACAAAATTAAAGCCCTATTCTATGCAATTAACACCTAGCCTTTATCATTACCAACCCCGAGGTACTCAGACTTCCCCCATTTTATCTAAAATCTACCAATCAACATCTTTTGCCCTTAAGATTGACGTCACCCGCTCTATCATTGGGTAAATTCAGTTGATCAATACAATTCGGGTTACTTAGACTTCACCCACACCAGATCCAACATGCTACAACCACGCCCTCAATTTCAAGCAATCTAAACACGAAATTCAAATTATAGGAGGCTAAACATGAAATCTAACAAGTTCGATCAATAGCCCAAAGTTTAAAATTAACCAAGTATACAAGATTATACAATAGATCTAACAATTATACAAGCATGCTTAGGAAATGGCGAGAAATCAAAGCAAGTTCGGGACACAAACCTCAGAAGCAGTTAGACACAAAATTCAGGCAACAAGGCGAAAACTAGCACAGATTCCAACCAAGCAATGACACCCACACGAAAATTAGAAGCAAAATATGATCTAAATGAAAGTGTAAGAGTGCAAGAGTAAAAAAATGCAAAATAAAAGGGAGTTTTGAATTTAAAACAATTGGAAACCCTTTTGACCCTTCAGTTCATGCCCCGATCGGCGGTGGCCACTTATTTCGCCGATCCATTCTGCGATGCACCGAATGGTACTTTTTCCTACCGAAGTTACCAGAACTCCAACCCTTTGGTTGGTCAAAAAAGGCGATCCATATCGGGCTCACCGACCCTCTCGATTAATCGCCAAATGGTAATTGAGCTCGCCCTATTACGTATTTCTCCCAAATTTTGAATTTTCAACCTGCACATCTAACAACCGTTATTCAATAACAACAACAAAACCTAAAACTTGGGTTGCCTCCCAAGAAGTGCCTTATATAACGTCATGGCACGATGAAGACATGATTTCAAGCTTCATTCTTTAGGTTAACCATGGAATCATTCGGTAAACCTCATTTTGGTCTTGGATTCAAATTAGTCGAGATTTGACCCATCTATATTTCCAGCTGCTTAATAGATACCGAATGTGAAGTAACTATTTGGTTCAGAGAAGAGACGTCATCTTTCATTTCCTTTAGCACCTTGTCCGATCCTTCCACTTTGTTATGAATGCGAGCAAGCATATCTTCGGTACAAAATTTTTTAGGATCAGCCCTTGGCTCTTTCGGCTTTTGACGCTCATAGGGAGGCACATATCGTTCTTTGTCGCCATCCCGCTCTCAACAATTCATACCACGGTCATGCAATTCCCTATCTCGGTCTCTCCAACCGTCATCGCGATCCCTGTTCCAATCTTGATTTCCGCTCGGCCTTGGATAGTTCGGACGGGAACCCCTTGCCTGATTTGCCAAGAAATATACTTTTTCATTTTACATGGCCTCAAAGTGTGCTTCATCGGGATTCACTCCACTAACTCCGATCGCATTCACAGCCATGGAACCACTTCCCATAACATGTTTCGTCAATAGGTCCATTTGGGTTATCATCTTGGCCATTTTCGCTCTTGGTTCTTTTCGAATTGTTCCTTTGTCATTTCAAAGTTCAAAGGGGATACCTGATCTTCTCTAGTGTACCAAGCTCGATTAATTTTTGTCATCTCATCAAGAAGAGTAGATGCTATATCAAATAGTTGCTGCGTGATTCCTCCTCGAATGAGCTGGTCTGCCATACCATTGTTGATTGAGTCGAGGCTCCGGTAAAAATATTTAAATAACACATGTTCGGTAATCCGTGAGTCATACATTGGAGCAACAACTTCTGGAACCTCAACCATGTCTCGTGAATAGGTTCACCATCTACTCGCTTAAAGTTTTGAATATCATCCCTCAACTTCACCATCTTAGAGTGAGGGAAAAACCTTACTTAAAATGCATCAATGAGCTCCTCCCAAGAAGTAATTGATTCCCTTGGTAAATTGGCAAACCACTTCGTTGCCTTCCCCATTAGAGAGAAGGGAAATAAATGAAGTTGGACCGTCACTTAAGTAATGTTCTTGAAAGAAAATGGCCCACACACATCCATAAAGTTTCGGATGTGGTCATGAGGGTCCTCATGAGAAAGTCCTCCAAAGAGACCCTTCATTTGCAACATAGTGTTGGTCACATGAAACACTGCATTGCCTACAGTCGGAGGCAATCGAATGACACCCACACTCCCTAACTAATCTGCATTGACATCGTGCAAATTACCGATGTCATCATTGTTCCCAAGTTGGCTAGCATTGCTCCCATTGACACTCATCTCTTCACCTATTTTAGAGCAGCCAACAAAGAACACAAATAAGTTGATTCAATTACAACAAAAATCAGTTCACGACTAAACTTCATAAAAGAAATATAAACACCACTCCCCGACAGCGCTGCCATTTTTGATAACGCTCAACTACACTTCATCCGATTCTGAGTGTAGGGGATCTCTAATAAGTATAAGCCCAACTAAGAGTTTGGGTCGAACCCACAGGGAGTGATATGGTAAAGTATTCAATTACGAAGTAAAATGGTGTTCTAATCGTTTGTAGATATAGAAATTTTCACGGCAATAAAGTAAATGGCAAAGTTTTGAGAATTAACGTCAAATGGGGGGATTTGGGTAACCAAGTTACTACTACAAAAATCAGGGGTAATCAATTAGAGATGGTTTCTTGGGAGTGTGATAAATTGAATTCCAAGTTTGCAAAATGGGTGATTATTATTTACTAAACGACGTTGAATATCAGTGGGTAGGCTAGGCTCTGGGTGCAATTGCAATTTCTCAAAAAACTACTCCGAATCAAGCGAGTTCTTTCAAACCTCGACAAGCACAACAAGGATTAACAACTCAATACCTTAATCAATCTATTTTTTCAAGATAGATTTGTAAGATTGCATTTAGACCCACTTTCTCAAGCTAAATCCATAACAACACAATCACTACCATCATCCACTAATAATTTAACTCCAACACTTCTTTCTCAAGCAAGATTAGAGTACTAAATTAGAATTGCATTTGCAACTGCAATTTCTCAATCAAAACACAAACTATTAATTGAACCCACCTCGAATCAACAATAAAAATCAGTAAATATCAACACCCATAAGCTAATTAAAGCATTCAACTAGATAATCACACCCCCAAGAATGGGGGTGTAACACCCCGGATTCAAACTACAGGGCGTAGCATGTTAGAACTTCAAGGTTCCATCTCACAAGGACCAACCACGGCTCGTGGGTGGGTCCACGGACCATAGATGGGTCCGAGGATGGGTATCAAGAAAACTGCCTAAGGCAGTAACCACGCCAGGACCCACGCTCCGTCGATGGGTCCACGGCTCCTGGCTAGGGGAATTGTAGATGGCCAAAATTTTCTGTATCTACCCACGCTTGACCAGGATGGAACGTAGGACCATCCACGGTCCGTCAGCGGGGTTTCGTGGGTCAAGCCTGGATGGTTATTTTGGGGATACAAGGGTCTTTTCCAGTTTTAATTAAATCAAAGTGGTGTCGTTTTGTCTAAGTCTAGAACACCTATATAAGTATTTTTAACCCCCAAAATCCCCCATTCAAGTCATTCTCTCAAATCCCAAAAGAAAACCCAAACTCTCTCTCAAATATTTCTCTCTCTAGAACTTGAAGAAGAAGAAAGAGTTTGGAGCTAGGATCAAGGTCAAGTCTCCAATCCTCTAACATTTGTGGGATTTGTGATCAAGGTATGATGGCTTTTCATCCATGGATTCCTTCTGTAACACCCCGTATTTGAAAAAGACCAGACATCAAATTTTTCAGAAGTTGAAGGTGCCACCTACGGACCGTAGGTGGGGTCCGTGGTTACCCACCTCAACTCCACACAGATTTCTCCAAAAAAGGCACGACCTACGGACCGTAGGTGGGACCACGGACCGTGGATCCTGGCCCTCAAGTCATGTCCCAGACGCCAATCAACGGACTAACAGGATGGACAATCGGTAAGTCCATGGCCCTTCGGTCAGGCCAGTCATTTGCCGTGACAGATTTTAAGTTAGGGTCATTTTGGTCTTTTTCCCTATGCATTGGACACCTAAACTATGTCGTTTAACCCCTAAACTACGTTGTTTTACTTAGTTTAAGCCTAGTATTCTAATCAGAACAAACCCCAATCGATTCATTCTCCAAAATTCACCAAAACTAGAGCAAAAGGAGAAGAAACAATCGACCAAGGCCTCTCCAAGAACATAGCAAGTTTTTTTCAATTCCAGCCCCAAAATCGAAAGATTTCTCTGTGAATTTTGTCACCAGGTATGTGGGATTTCACTAGTGGGTTCCTTTCTTCCACTAGGTTCCTAGAATTCAGTCAGATTCTTGATTCGCTTTATCTTGTTTAGACCTAGGGTTTTCTAGAACTTTAGAGAATTGTTGGGATTTGGCTGTTATATTGTTCTTAATCAGATTATCATGTTTTCGTAACATTGTTATTTAGTTTCTTGCATGAAACTCAGAACCCTAGTTGTGTAGATTCTCTTAGTTCATGAATTACACTTGCTAGGTCAGTTAAACAGATATACATGCTCCAGATTTTGAATGTTTCATTGTCAGTACCTCAATGTTGCATTCTCAAATTTTCATGTCAGAACATTGAGCTATCCAGTATTTTAGTTATGTTATGTCATATACATATTCAGTTAGGAGTAGACTTAGCAACGAGTTCGACTAGGGTTCAGCGTACCCTCATAGTCCCAGAACTGCTTGCCCCCATGGGTTTATAAGCCCCCTCTGTTGGGCATCAGATTTAGTGATCACGCCAGTCATGCCTTTATACCCCTGGCAAGGTATATTGGGTCCTCTCGATGGGGCGCATACATCGGACTCCACGTTTAGCTCACGTGGTTTTATGTTGATTAATAGTAGCTCCCACAGTCATACTCTAGTGCATTTGACCAAGTTTTCAGTTATGCTTATGTATTCTGTCTCAGAATGTCAGGTTCAGGATTAGTACTTGGTCATTGCATTTAGCTCAGTTTTCAGTTATATATCAGTGTCTATGTTTCTGTTCAGATTATATCATTGTTCAGTTATTATCTATATCCTGTGTGCTCAGTACATTTCAAGTACTGACGCATACTCTGTACTAAATCCTTTCATGATGTAGGTTCAGGTACTCAGCATCCATATCACGCATAGATCAGTTCCCGATCCATATTCAGAAGCTTCAGTGGTGAGTCCTCATACTTCGAGGACAATAGACATGTTTTTCCCATTCAGTCTTTCATTTCAGTTTTCAGTTTTGCTAAGGTTAGCTGGGGGCATTTCCCAGCAACTTTAGTCAGTAGAGGCTTTTCAGACATAGTTTTAGATTCAGCTTTAGTTTTTGAGTGATTGTTCAGTATCACTAAACTCGTACTACATTATCTATATTCAGATCAGTATTGGTTATTCCCCATCTTTTAGTTAATTATTATTTTAAAGCTTCCGCATAGTATGTTTTTATTCAGTTATCTTTTAGTATGCTTATGATATACCAGACACAGGGTTAGCTTGGGGTCATTCGTGATCCTAGATCCCATGTTATGTCAAGGGGGTAACCTCGTGGCGTGACAAACTTGGTATCAGAGTATTAGGTTTAAGAGTCCTAAGATGTCTGAAAGACCGCACTAAATAGAGTCTCTTTCATGGGTGTGAAGTGCACCACATCTAATAAGAGGGAGGCTACGAAGTGTTTTAGGAAAAACTTCACTTTCTAGTTATTATTATCGTGCGTGGGTATGATCTTTATTCTAATTCATTGATTTGCATTTCAGATCATGCCTTCTTGTAGAGCTTACGCAAGGAATGCTAATACACGCAATGCTAACACAGTTCCTCTAGTCCCAGACCATGAGGTTTTGAATGTAGAGTTTCAGAATGCGATCCAACTTTTGGCTCAGAGTGTGGCTAACCAGAACAATCAGCAAGCCCCAGTTCCTACTAATTGTAATAATGGGTCAGCAGCTGCCAGGGTTTGAGATTTTTAATTTGGATGAATCCGCCAGAATTTCTAGGGTCGCAGGTTGGTGAGGACCCACAAAATTTCATTGATGAGGTCAAGAAGATCTTTGGAGTGATGCAAGTAACTGGAAATGATAGGGTAGAGTTGGCATCCTACGAGCTTAAGGATGTGGCTCACATTTGGTTTACTCAGTGGAAAGAAAACAGGGGTACGGATGCAGCTCCTATGACTTGGGAGTATTTTACTGGAGCTTTACTGGATAGGTTCTTCCCAAGGGAGTTAAGAGAGGCTAAAGCTCAGGAGTTTATGAAATTGAGACCAAGGTACAATGTCAGTCCAAGAGTACGGGCTGAAGTTCACTCAACTCTCCAGGTATGCTCCACATATGGTTGTTGATTCAAGGGCACAAATGAGTAAGTTTCTGTTTGGGGTATCTGACTTAGTGAAGACTGAGTGCAGGAATGCTATGTTGTTAGAGGAGATGAATATCTCTAGGCTCATGACTCATGCTCAGTTGGTTGAGGGAGATAAGCTTAGGGAAATGGCTAAGGACAACAAGAAGGCTAGAACAGGTAACTATGATTACTCTCAACAGAAATCGGGTGGTGGAAATCTCTCAGAGTTTCAGCAGAGGTCTACAGCCCCAGCACCTTCATCAGCTAGTGCTCCATACCCCAGGTTTCAACAGGATCAGAAAGGTAGGGCATCAGGCTCTAAGTCTCAGGGGAGTGCTTCAGGTAACAGGACTTTCCCAACTTGTCCAAAGTGTGGTAAGAACCATCCAGGCGAGTGTCTTGCAGGCTAGGAAGGGTGCTTTGGGTGTGTTCAATATGGCCATAGGTTGAGGGATTGCCCTTCTTCCAGACAGGGGCAAGGAGGTAACAATAATAGGTCTCAGTCTACCGCTCCAACAGCACCAATTGGTCACCCAACTCAGCAAGGTGCTTCGTCTGGTACAGGTGGCGATCAGCGCCAGAACAGGTTATATGCTCTCTAGGCTCCCCAGAACCTGGAAGATTCTCGCTATGTAGTCACTGGTACGTTACGAGTCTTTCACTAAGATGTTTATGTATTATTAGATCCATGGGTGACAATGTCTTTTGTAACTCCAAAGATAGCAGTCAACTTCGGTGTCAGTCTAGAAACTCTCTCAGAACCCTTCTCAGTCTCTACTCCAGTTGGTGACCCAGTTATAGCTAGTTGGGTATACAAAAATTGCCCTATCACAGTTTCTCAGAAAGTCATCTTAGCAGATCTTGTAGAGTTAGAAATGGTAGATTTTGATATCATTCTAGGCATGGATTGGTTACATTCCTGTTATGCCTCAGTCGATTGTAGAACTAGGATCGTTCTGTTTCAGTTTCCAAACGAGTCGGTCTTAGAATGGAAGGGTAGTACCTCAGTGCCTATGGGTTGATTCATTTCTTACCTTAAGGCTAGAAAGATGATTTCCAAGGGGTATATCTGTCATCTTGTTCGGTTTAAAGACTCAAACTCTGAAACCCCAACTCTTGAGTCAGTCCCAGTAGTAAATAAGTTTCCAGAAGTGTTCCCAGAAGATCTTCTCGAAGTTCCTCCCGAAAGGGAAATTGAATTTGGAATAGATATCCTTCCAGATACCCATCCCATTTCGATTCCTCCTTACAAAATGGCTCCAACCGAGCTTAAGGAATTGAAAGAATAGTTGAAAGACCTTCTAGATAAGGGCTTCATCAGACCTAGTATCTCTTCATGGGGTGCTCCAGTGTTTTTCATGAAAAAGAAAGATGGTTTTCTAAGAATGTGCATTGACTATCTACAGTTGAATAAAGTCACAATCAAGAATAAGTATCCCATCCCCAAGATTGATGATTGTTCGACCAACTTCAGGGCGCTAGTTTCTTTTCTAAGATATGAATCTTCATTAGTAGCAGAGGTTAAGGAAAAACAAAATAGTGATCCTATATTGCTTCAGTTGAAAGGTGCAGTTCATCAGTAGAAAGTAGAGGTTTTCTCCCAAGGGGGAGATGGTGTACTTTGTTACCAGGGTCATTTGTGTGTTCCTAATATGGGTGAGTTGAGGCAGCAGATCCTTACAGAGGCTCATAACTATAGGTATTCCATTCATCCAGGTGCCACCAAGATGTACCGTGACCTACGGGAAGTTTTTGGTGGAATGGCATGAAGAGGGACATAGCAGATTTTGTTGTTGTGTCCAAATTGTCAGCAAGTTAAGGTAGAACATTAGAAACCAGGAGGTATGACTCAAGAGATTAACATTCCTATATGGAAGTGGGAAGTGATAAATATGGAATTCATTACAGGTTTACCTCGTACTCGCGGACAACATGACTCCATTTGGATGATAGTCGACAGAGTGACTAAGTCCGCTCACTTCTTGGTTGTCAAGACTACCGATTCAGTGGAGGATTACGCTAAACTCTACATCAATGAAATAGTCATGTTGCATGGGGTTCCCTTGTCTATCATCTTAGATACAGGTCCACAGTTTACCTCTCATTTCTGGAAATCCTTTTAGAAAGGTCTTGGTACTTAGGTAAACCTCAGCATAGCATTTCATCCACAGACAGATGGTCAGGCAGAGCGTACCATTCAGACCTTAGAGGACATGTTGAGAGCTTGCGTGATCGATTTCAAGGGCAGTTGGGAGGATCACCTACCTCTCATAGAGTTCGCCTATAATAATAGCTATCAATCCAGCATTCAAATGGCCCCTCATGAGGAATTATATTGGTGTAGATGCAGATCTCCAGTGGTTTGTTTGAAGTAGGTGAAGAAGCATTGATTGGGCCAGATTTGGTTCATGAAGCTATGGAATAAGTTTAGCTCATCACAGATAGACTAAAGACAGCTCAGAGTCATCAGAAGTCCTATGCAGATGTGAGGAGAAGGGACTTAGAGTTCGAAATTGATGATTAGGTTTTCCTGAAGGTGTCACCTATGAAGTGGGTGATGAGATTTGGCAAGAAATGGAAGCTCAGTCCTAGATATGTAGGTCCTTACAAATTCCTGAAAAGGGTTGGTAATGTGGCATATGAGTTAGAGTTACCATCAGAACTAGCAGCCGTTCATCCAGTCTTTCACATTTCCTTATTGAAGAAATCTGTAGGCGATCCAACATCGATAGTACCATTAGAGAGGGTGGTTGTGAAGGATAGCCTCTCCTATGAAGAGGTACCAATTGAAATTCTTGACCATCAGGTTCGTAGGTTGAGAAATAAAGAAGTCACTTCAATGAAGGTTTTGTGGAGGAGTCAGTTAGTACAGGGAGCTACTTGGGAAGAAAAAGCAGCCATGATGGCCAAGTATCCTCATCTCTTTCCTTCCGATTCTGTTTCAGCTTGAGGTAATAGTTCATCTCTAGTCTCTTAGCTTACTCTTGCGTAAAATTGAGTCTTAGTATCATGTTCCTTCAATTGTTCTTGCATTTCCGGCATATTTGCATGTTCTTGGAACCCAGTTCAGTCAGATATCAGTTTTTAGTACTTAGTGGTAGGGATTGCAGCTCCTTCCCTCCATACTCAGCTAGTTTAGACTTCATTCGAGGATGAATGTTCCCAAGGGGGAGATAATGTAACACCCCGTAATCGATAAAGACCAGACAATAGATTTTTCAGAAGTTGCAGGTGCCACCTACGAACCCTAGGTTGAACCACGGACCGTAGGTGGGGTCCTTGGTTGGATGCCTCAACTCCACCCAAATTTCGCTAGAAAAAGCACGACCTACGGCCAAACCTATGGACCGTAAGTGGGACCACGGTCCGTGGTCCAGGTTCGTGGATCGTGGCGCTCAAGTGATGTCCCAGACGCCAATCGACAGACTGACAAGACGGACCTTCGGTCAGTCCACGACCCGTCGGTCAGGCCAGTTGTTCGCCCCGGCAGCTTTTAAGTTAGGGTCGTTTTGGTCTTTTCCCTTATGCGTTGGACATTTCTAAAGTAACACCTCGTATTTGAAAAAAACCAGACAACAGATTTTTTAGAAGTTGCAGGTGCCACCTACGGACCGTAGGTGGGGTCCGTGGTTGGCCACCTCAACTCCACCCAGATTTCTCCAGAAAAGGCATGACCTACGGACCGTGGGTGGGACCACGGACCGTAGGTGGGACCACGGACCGTGGATCCTGGCCCTCAAGTCATGTCCATGACACCAATCGACGGACTGACAGGATGGACCGTCGGTCATTCCACGGCCCATCGGTCAGGCTCGTCGTTGGCCCCGACAGCTTTTAAGTTAGGGTCATTTTGGTCTATTCCCCTATGCATTGGACACCTAAACTACGTCGTTTAACCCCTAAACTACGTATTTTTACACAGTTTAAGCTTAGTATTCTAATCAGAACCTATCTCAATCGATTCATTCTCTAAAATTCACCAAAACTAGAGAAAAAATAGAAGAAACAGTCGACCAAGCCCTCTCCAAGAAGACAACAAGTTTTCTTCAGTTCCAACCCCAAAATCAAAAGATTTCTCCATGAATTTTGTCACCAGGTATGTGGGATTTCACTAGTGGGTTCCTTTCTTCCCACTAGGTCCCTAGAATTCAGTCAGATTCTTGATTCCTTTTATCTTGTTTATAACTAGGGTTTTCTAGAACTTTAGAGAATTGTTGGGATTTAGCTGTTATATTGTTCTTAATCAGATTATCATATTTTCGTAACATTGTTATTTAGTTCCTTGCATGAAACTCAGAACCCTAGTTGTGTAGTCTTAGTTCATGAATTACACTTGCTAGGTCAGTTAAACAGATATACATGCTCCAGATTTCGAATGTTTCATTGTCAGTACCTAAATGTTGCATTCTCAGATTTGTATGTCAGAACATTGAGCTATCCAGTATTTTAGTTATGTTGTGTCATCTACATATTCAGTTGGGAGTATACTTAGCAACGAGTTGGACTAGGGTTCAACGTACCCTTATAGTCCTAGAAGTACGTGCCCTCATAGGTTTATAAGTCCCCCGTAGGTTCATGATTAGTACTTGGTCATTGCATTTAGCTCAGTTTCCAGTTATATTTCAGTCTCTACGTTTCTGTTTCAAATTATATCATTGCTCAGTTATGTTTTATTCAGCTTATATGTTTTTTCATCAATTATCTATATCATGCATGCTCAGTACATTCCAAGTACTGACGCATACTCTACACTACATCCTTTCATGATGTAGGTTCAGGTACTATTCATCCTGATCACGGATAGATCGGTTCCCGATCCGTATTCAGCAGCTTTAGTGGTGACTCCTCATACTTCGAGGACAATAGACATGTTTTTCACATTCAGTCTTTCATTTCAGTTTTCAGTTTGTCTAGGGTTAGCTGGGGGCATGTCCCAGTAACTTTAGTCAGTAGAGGCTTTTCAGACATAGTTTTAGATTCAGCTTTAGTTTTTGAGTGATTGTTCAGTATCACTAAACTCGTAGTACATTATCTATATTCAGATCAGTATTGGGTATTCCCCATGTTTTAGTTGATTATTGTTTTAAAGCTTCCGCATAGTATGTTCTTATTCAGTTATCTTTCAGTATACTTATGATATGCCAGACACATGATTAGCTTGGGGTCATTCGTAATCCTTGGTCCCGTGTTACGTCAAGGGAGTAGCCTCGAGGCGTGACACCTTCCATCCATGGATTACCTAAGTTTTTTCCAATTGTGAAGATGAAATCCCCAATTTGAGTTAGGGTTTCTTCCAATGTTGTGGGTATTGAGGAATGTTGATCCAATTGAGTGGATTGTGATTGTTTATGCTTAAATTGAGTAGATTCAATAATTTTAGTATGAAATTATATGTACCCATGCCTAACCCATGTCTAGAAAGATGAAATTGATGTAAATGAGTTTTATACCATTAAAGCAGAATTTGTGGGTTTAGATGTATTCAATCTAGGATTGATGAGATACATTAGAATTGAAGCTTATATAATGAATCATGGTTAGTAGTGCTTGAGATTGAGGCTATATGATGAAGTATGATTAAAAGTGCTTGAGAATGAAGCATATAGACATAGATTATTGAGAGTAAAGCTTATAGAATGATTTATGATTAGTATTGCTTTGGGATTGAAGCTTATGAGATGATCATGATGTTGAATTACTTTGAGAGTGAAGCATATAGAATGACTATTTGTATCCATTTTTCCTGATATTATGCATGTGATAGATGATGAGCTTGTAGGATAGCCCAAGGTGGCCTACTATGATGAGTGAGACTAGTGGAGGATTACCTATGTCTTGGTTAAGTATGCGTTGAAGTTACTTATGAAGTATCCCTTGTATGTTATGATGATTTATGTGCATTGATTATGCTTATGACTTATATTGTCTAATCCTTATCTTTATGTTGATGTTTATGTTGGCTACCCTTATTCCCTAATATTGGACATGGATGCAAGTACCCATGATCCCTTATAATGAAAAGATGTGGAGGCGAATACCCGTATATTATAATGAAATTATGTTGAGGCGAATACTCGTGTCATATGATGATTGGGCATGGAGGCGAATGCCTATGGTCCCATAAGATGGACATGGAGGCGAATACCCGTGACCATATAAGCAAGGCAAGATGGACATTAGCCTTTAAGTAAGGCAAGAGGCGACTACCCATTAGCCTTTAAGTAAGGCAAGAGGCGACTACCCATGAGCCTTTATGAGAAGGCAAGGAGGTGATTTCCTCATGTCAATAAAAGATAAGCTAAAGATGATATTTTTAGATACTTTTTCAGAACTATTGCCAATACTGAGTAGCAGTCAAAAATTTGTATCCATTTTTCCTGATATTATGCATGTGATAGATGATGAGCTTGTAGGATAGCCCAAGGTGGCCTACTATGATGAGTGAGACTAGTGGAGGATTACCTATGTCTTGGTTAAGTATGCGTTGAAGTTACTTATGAAGTATCCCTTTTATGTTATGATGATTTATGTGCATTGATTATGCTTATGACTTATATTGTCTAATCCTTATGTTTATGTTGATGTTTATGTTGGCTATCATATTTAGTACATGTTTGTACTAATGCATACTCTTCCCTACATTTCTTATCCAAATGTAGGGTCCGGCGATATCGACTCTCATCCACCTGGCTAGGATCTTAGTAGAAGAAAGGATCGAAAATTGGTGAGTCCTCATAGCATTCGAGGATATAGCTACCATTTCTCTTATGTTCTTTCATTTCATGTTTTGAACTATTGTATGGGCGGTGTCCCTAAGATATTCATGTTTTAGATGGTTTGAGATAAAGTGTATTAGACTTCTACTTCATTTTATAAAGACTTTATTATATTGAAAATGTTTTAAATTTCAGCTAAATTTTATTATCTTATGTTATGAAAGCTAAGTGGCTTATATGAGGTCTCTCGGGGTCTTGTATGCCATGTTACGTCTAGGGTGTACCCCTGGGTCATGACAAACTTGGTAGTAGAGCACAAGGTTTAGAATGGTTCTAGGATGTCTCAAAACCACGTCTAGTAGAGTCTTGTTCATAAGTGTGAAGCGCGCCACATTTATGAATTAGAGGCTATTAGATGCTTAGGAAACTTCACTTATTCATTTCTGTAAGTCGTGCGATAGAGTTTAACCCTATAAGGTCTTTCTCCTAATCCTTACCCGATGGTCTTCAGGATATGACTACTACAAGGGCTCATGCTAGCAGGAATAAGGAAGACAATGTGGATCAAGAAGCTCCTCAAGCTCCGGTCGACCCTTTGGCCGAGAATGTGACTAATGCGGAGTTTAGGACGGCTTTTCAAGTGTTGGCTCAAGCCATGATGGCCCAAGCCAATAGAGAGGTTGTAGTTCCCGTGAACCCAAATATGGTTGAGGAAGATCCTCAAGAGTTCATAGACGAGGTCTATAAGGTGTTAGCTATCATGGTGGTGACTCTGGTGGAAAATGCAGAATTAGCCACTTATCAACTTAAGGGAGTTGCCGAGATTTGGTTCAACCAATGGAAAGAAGCAAGACCGGTAGAAGTGGGTCCCATAGAGTGAGAAAGGTTCAAAAATGCTTTTATTGATAGGTTCTTCCCTCTAGAGATGAGAGAGGCTAAGGTGCTTGAGTTCATTAACCTTCGGCAAGGTAGTATGAGTGTTATGGAATATGCTTTGAGATTTACTCAAGTGTCTAAGTATGCTCCTTCTATAGTGGCCAACCCTAGGTCGAGAATGAGTAATTTCATTTTGGGAGTGTCTGATTTAGTGGTGAAAGAATGTCGTATGGCTATGCTTGTTCATGACATGGATATTTCTCATCTTATGGTCCATGCCCAACAGATTGAAGAGGAGAAACTTAAGGAAAGATCTAGGGAGAACAAGAGGTCTAGAATCGATGATGGTAATTTCCCTAATGTTAGATCCGATGGACATGGTCGTCTGAGAAATGGACAAAGGTTTTTTATCATGGTTCTTCTAAGGCTCCAAGGTTCAACCAAGAGAGGGTGTCTAACCCTAAACCTCAAGGAGATTATAGTGGGGTTTTATTGCTAGATTGTGGTAAGTATGGAAGAAAGCATGCGGGCGAATGTCTAGCGGGTTCCAATGTTTGATTTGGTTGTGGTAAGATGGATCACAAGATAAGGCATTATTCTTCAGTTGCTAAGAATGACGGAGATAGTCATCAGAGGTCTCAACCTAATCCTTCATCCGATCCAAGTGGTTCGGGTTCCAATGCTCCTAAGCAAAACCAATTCTATGCACTCCAGACTAGAGATGAACAAGAGTGTTCCCGATGTGGCTACCGATATGTTGAAAGCTTTTCAATTAGATGTTAATGCTTTACTAGATTTTGATGTCATCCTTGGAATGGATTGATTGCACTTTTATTATGCTTCTATTGATTGTAGAACCCGTGTAGTCAAACTTTTAGTTGCCAAATGAGCTTATCCAAGAGCGTAAGGGGGAAAATCTATGCCAAAAGTTTGGGTTATTTCTTGTCTTAAGGCTTAAGAAGATGACTTTCAAGAGTTGCATGTACCACCTAGTTAGGGTGAGGGAAAATAGATTCTAGTGTTGACCTACTGCAAAGAGCTAGTTACGTTTCTAAGATTGACCTTAGGTCGGGTTAGCACCAAATGAGGGTGAAAGAATATGATGTTCCGAAGGTGGCTTTTAGAACCCGGTATGGTCATTAGGAGTTAGTAGTAATGTCGTTTGGTTTGACTAATGTCCCGGCGGCATGTATGAATTTGATGAATAGGGTGTTTAGACAATACCTAGATATGTTCGGTTAGTAGACCCCACCAAAGGTGGTGCTATGGGGTAAAATGATTCCGAATCATCCTTTATGACAAAAGTGGAAGTGAAGTAATGACTTGATCCGACCTTAGTAGAAAATTTGAAAGAAAGTGGTGCTTAGAAAGCCCATTGAGGCTTCCTCCCAAGGGGGAGATGGTGTGCTTAGATATCAAGGTCGTTGAGTGTTCCTAATGTTTATGATTTGGGCTTACTTGAAACATCTCACCCATGAAGGGTGTAGTGAGTTTGGTAAGAAAGGGGAAGCTTAGTCCCTGCCTCGTAGGCCCATATGAGATCTTGAGACGTGTTGGTAAGGTTGCTTATAAGTTAGCTTTGCCTAAGGAGTTAGCATCGGTGCATCCGGTTTTCCATGTCTCTATGATTAAGAAA
This sequence comes from Solanum etuberosum, assembly GCA_029582245.1. Taxonomy (NCBI): domain Eukaryota; kingdom Viridiplantae; phylum Streptophyta; class Magnoliopsida; order Solanales; family Solanaceae; genus Solanum; species Solanum etuberosum. Next base: position 29,743 of record JAJONR010031946.1, read on the forward strand.
GTTTGTTGGAGATCCGACATCCATAGTTCCCTTAGAAGGTTTGGGAGTAGATGAAAGTTCCTCTGATGTAGAAGTTCCGGTTGAGATCTTAGACTGGCAAGTTAAGAAATTGAGGAATAAGGAAGTTTCTTTTGAGAAAATATTGTGTAGGAATCTTTTAGTTGAGGGTACTACTTGGGAAGCCGAGGCCGATATGAAGTCCCGATATCCCCATATTTTTTCCTTCTACTCCTCCCCTAGCTTGAGGTAATGAGTTCCTCATGGTTTGCTCTTTGTTTGAAGTCATGTGCATTTTTTATGTTCCCATGATTTCCTTATGTTATTCCTGTTCATGAAAACTTGTGTTTTTAAAGAAAATGAGTTTATATGATTGATTTTCCTCATGTTGTAGCGCATTGAGTATGAGTTGCCTATAGACTTCATCAGATGAGTTGTGGATCATGCCTTGACTTGGATTGGAGCTTTCTCCTTGAGTATGTGCTTTGAGTATTGATTGCATTTATGCTCCATAAGATTGTGTTGAGCATGCTTTTAAGTTGGGAGATGATAGTTCCTCCTTAAATGTAAGAAATCTGAAAGTTTCATGCATATGGGTTGTTAGATGTAGTTCCTACTTCCTTATGGTGCATTGAGTATGTTTGGCTTGGAGTTGATGTTTCCTCCTTAGTTGTGTGCATTTAGTGAGTTGCATGCATGATGGGCTGCTAGTCTTGAGTTTTTTCATTGGAAAATGTGCTTAGAATCTCATTCGAGGACGAATGATCCCAAGGGGGAGATAATGTAACACCCCGAATTCAAACTAGAGGGCATAGCATGTTAGAACTTCAAGGTGCCATCTCACAAGGACCAACCACGGCTCGTGGGTGGGTTCAAGAACCGTAGATGGGTCCGTGGATGGGCACCAAGAAAACTGCCTAAGGCATTAACCATGCCAGGACCCACGCTCCATCGATGGGTCCACGGCTTGTGGCTACGGGAATCATAGATGGCCAAAATTCTCTGTATCTACCCACGCTTGACTAGGACGGACCATAGGTCCATCCACGGTCCGTCAGCGTGACCTCGTGGGTCAGGCCTGGACGGTTATTTTGGGGACACAAGGGTCTTTTCTGGTTTTAATTAAATCAAAGTGTTGTCGTTTTGCCTAAGTCTAGAACACCTAAATAAGTATTTTTAACCCCCAAAATCCCCCATTCAAGTCATTCTCTAAAATCCCAAAAGAAAACCCAAACTCTGTCTCAAATATTTCTCTCTCTAGAACTTGAAGAAGAAGAAAGAGTTTGGAGCTAGGATCAAGGTCAAGTATCCAATCCTCAAACATTTATGGGCTTTGTGATCAAGGTATGATGGCTTTTCATCCATGGATTCCTTCCATAAATGGAGTCCCTAAGTTTTCCCCAATTGTGAAGATGAAATCCCCAATTTGAGTTAGGGTTTCTTCAAATATTGTGGGTATTGATTAATGTTGATCCAATTGGGTGGATTGTGATTGTTTATGCTTGAATTGAGTAGATTCAATGTTTTTAGTATGAAATTATATGTACCCATACCTAACCCATGTCTAGAAAGATGAAATTGATGTAAATGGGTTTTATTCCATGAAAGCAGAATTTGTGGGTTTAGATGTATTCAATCTAGAATTGATGAGATACATTAGAATTGAAACTTATATGATAAATCATGAATAGTAGTGCTTGAGATTGAGGCTATATTATGAAGTATGATTAGAATTGTTGAGAATGAAGCATATAGACATAGATTATTGAGAGTAAAGCTTATAGGATGATTTATGATTAGTATTTCTTTGAGATTGAAGCTTATGAGATGATCATGATGTTGAATTGCTTTGAGAGTGAAGCATATAGAATGACTATGAGATATAGTGCTTTGAGAGTAAAGCTTTTGTTATGAATTGTTGATTATTGATGTAATTGTTGTGGAAGAGATAGTTCCCACATAAATTGCTTATGTTATGAATGTGAAAGGCTTTCTCACATTGAATGATTCTAGGTTGAAAGGATTCCTCACCTAAAATGAATCTAGACTAAAGACTAACGGGAGAGAAAACAATTCATACAATTCAAGTCCACATTCATGCTATATCAAGCATTTCATCAATCAATAAATAAGGGTTACAATAAGGCAATTCACATCATCATGTTCGACACATAGCCTTTTTTCATTTCAACCCCTTTTTATTCCTTTAGATATAGCAAGTGGACAATTTAAACCCTTCACCTCATTCCCACTACTCCAAACACGCAGAAAACAAAGGAAGCATACAAATTCAAACTAGAATAAAAGGTTTAGGAAGCCACTTGCCTTAAATCAATCAACAGTCACTCCAATAGTTGAGTCTTCCCCTTTCAGATCACTTCCAAAGCCACATAATCTATGCACAAGCAAGTGTTCTCAATAAACATCCGGAAACAACAATACCCATATCAATTTCTCTTGAAAAAAAGGGTCAATAAACACAAACACAATTCCAAAAATAAGGTTTGAATACAAAATTAATACTTGAAAACATTACTCAAGGCTTCAGGATCCCATTAGGGAAAATCATTTCGAAAAAGAACTTGAAATAAGTTCACAAACTCTATTTTAGTAAATTCTTGGGTTCTTAACGATTATCCCCAAATTTCTCATTTCAAAATCTTGATTTGAACACATAAATAGATAAATAATAATGGGTTATTAAAGATTTAGAGTTAAGAATCGTTACCCAAAAGATTTTACTCAATAACATGGTCCAAATCGCTTCTCCAAAGCTCCCAAAACTCAAAAAATGGTGAAATGGGATTGAAACCCCACTTTTTGAAAACATTACGCTCAGGTCACAGATGATCATCGCACGACCCAGGGTCACGTTATCACGATGAGTAAGGCAGTAAACTAATTAAAGTTGACCATCACGGTCGCAGCAAGTCCGATGCAATCGCGATGCACCCCAAGATGATGCTATGCGATCACGATGAGGGAGTCTCACGATGAACAAAATGGCCATGCACCAGAACTAGAAACCAACCAAACTCAAAATCATCGAAAGGATCCTCAGAATTTGTTCGGAACCCCGTACACATAAATCAGATATGCAAATCAAGTAAATTAGACATTCCGACTCACTAGAACCGTCAAAACATGAATCTAAGATCTCCTTGACCCGACATCCATGAAAACTACAAGAAACTAACTCACGCCTAAAAAGGCTAAAACAAACTCAGGACCTCTCTAAAATCAACCAAAACCTCACCTAGGCCTAAAATAATCTCATGAATCCAACGGGAGTCTCAGAATCTCGATTCGAGCATCTGAACCCCGAATATTGACCAAAGTTAACCCAAAGGCTAAACTTCAATAATTTAACAACTTAGGACCTCAAATATTCTAAAAGACTCGGAATTAGAAACCGACAACTCTCAAGTATCAGATTTTACATTTCGAGAATGATGGAATCGCTTGAATCCTATTCCGATACTCAAAACTCCAAAAGACACAAAAAACTACTTTCTTAACAACTTAGCCTTTCAAACTCAAGACTTATCAAATTCTCAACTTTTAACTCAAAGTTTATAAAAACTTTTCAAACTCAATCAAAAATTACTCGGGGTCGACATCTGGTGGGGCAAAATGGTAATTTCCATAGAAAAACAAAAATAAATGATCGGGTCATTACATTATCCACCACTAAAAACCATGTTCGTCCTCGAACATCAGACAAAAGAAAGTATCTGGAGCTTTGAAAAGCTGAGGATATCTAGCATGAATATCTGACTCTGTCTCCTAAGTCGCCTCACCAACTGAATGATGCTTCGACTGCACCTTCACTAAAGAAATCTCTTTTGTCCTAATCTTCCAGACCTGCCTATCCAAGATGGATATAGGCTCCTCCTAAAAATATAAATCTGGACCCAACTCAATTGAATCAAGGTAAAGTACATGGGACTCATTTGTCACGTACTTCCAAAGCATAGAAACATGAAACATGGGATGCATAACTGACAAGCTAGGTGGCAAGACCAACTTATAGGCCACCTCTCCCATACGAATCAAAATCTCAAAGGGTCTACTGAATCTATGGCTTAGCTTGCACTTCTTTTTTAACCTCATCACACCCTTCATGGGTGACACTCGGAGCCAAACATGATCACCCTCCATGAATAATTGGGCTTGAACCCTCCGATGCGCACAACTCTTTTGTCGACTCTAGGCTATCAACAGTCTACCTTGGATCAAACGAATCTACTCCATAGCATCTCTAAGATAGCTTGTATTTAATGCATCCATCTCAGCTGAATCAAACCATTCGATCGGAGATCTAAACTACCTGCCATACAACGCCTCAAAAGGGGCCATTTGAATATTGGAATGTTAATTGTTGTTGTAGGCAAACTGTACTAAGGGCAAATGTTGATCCCATCTAACACCAAAATCAATCACACAAGTTTGAAACATGTCCTCCAACACCTGAATTGTCCGCTCAGACTGACCATCTGTCTGAGGGTGGAAGGCGGTACTCATATCTAGACGAGTACCAAAACCATACTGCAATGCCTTCTAGAAATGGGACGTGAACAAGAACCTCGATCAGAGAAAATAGATACTAGGACTCCATGCAACCGCACAATCTGATTGATATAAATCTTGACTAACTTCTCAATCGTATACCTCACCCGAACTAGGATTAAATGGGCAGACTTGGTCAACCTATCAACAACCACCCAAATGGAGTCATAACCACCCACGATGGTAGGTATTCCCACAACAAAGTCTATAGTGATCCGCTCCCACTTCCAAGTAGGAATAAGCATCCTACGAGATATACCTCCAGACCGCTGGTGCTCAAACTTGACCTATTGAAAAGTCAAACACCTGAAACAAAATCTGCAATATCCCTCTTCATACCACACCAACAATAGTGTTGGCTCAAGTCATGATACATCTTCACCGCACCCGGATGGATGGAATATCGGGAACAATGGGCCTCCTAAAGAATTATTCTAATCAAATCGCCCACTTAGGCACACAAATCCTGCCTCCAATCAGTAAGACACCATCAGAATCAAGGACAACCTCCTTGGCTTCCCCTCTCATCACATTATCTTGAATGAGACACAACTTCTCTTCATCAAACTGGCGCACACGAATCTGCTCAACTACGGAAGAACAAGCCTCAATAAAAACAATCAAACTACCTTCTCCTCAGAAACCCATAATGGGACGAAACTATTGGCTAACCTTTGAACATGTTTATCCAATGGTCTCTCCTCAACACTAATAGAGACAAGACTCCCCATGCTAGAAGTATTCCTATTCAAAGCATTGGCCACCACATTGGCCTTCCCTAGATGATACAAGATGGTGATCTCATATTCCTTCAATAGCTCAAGTCATCTACGCTACCTCAAGTTTCAATCTCTCTGACTGGAGATATACTGAAGACTCCGATGGTCTGTGAAGACCTCACAATGAACCCCATACAAATAATATCTCCATAGCTTAAGCACAAGTACTACGGCTACCAACTCTAAATCATGGGTTGGGTAGTTTCTCTAATGGTCCTTCAACTTCCTAGAATCATAGGCAATCACCTTAACCTTCTGCATCAGAACACCACCTAACCCATCTCTAGAAGTGATGAGTCCAAGATTTGGACTCATTTAGGGCTTTGTTTTGATAGATTTAGTGTCCTCAAATGCCTAATTTATGATATAAACTGATGTTAATGCCTTGATTTTTAGGTAAATGGATTGAGGAGCAAAGCAGGAACACTAAGAAGCAAAAAAGAATAAAACAAGCTGAAGAAATGAAGAAGGGCGAGCCTGAAGATCGCCAAGAGCACTCGGTGTGTCACTGAGTGGCTAATCTCACCGCCTAAAGTTCCAGTGTGCTAAGCCTTGAAGGAAGATGCCAAGTCGGTGATGAAAAGGAGCAGTCGGTAAATCACCGAGTCGTTCCGTGAAGCAAAGATAGATTACCCAAAGTAACAGACCTCGAGGATGATGAATGCTATTGTGAAAAGGTGATGGAAGAGGTCAAAGGGTATGGGTATTGCTCTTCGGTGAGCCCGACTTACTTCGCCGAGTGGCCCTTCATGGCTTATTTTCGGAGACTATAAATTACATGTTGAACATTAATTTAGGATTGAATTCTTAATCCAACTTAGTGTAGAACAGTTTTCTCTGAAGTTTCTAAGTAGACTTGAAGGTTTTGAGACTCAATTTGGACATTTTGCAAGTGGGTTTCGAATTTTCTTTGAATTGGAGTATTGTAAAGCATGAACTCCTCTTACCCAGTTGATGGGTAATCAATTCGGTAATAGTTTTTATCTTTTTATGATGTTCGGCTAAAACCCCAACTCTTGGGGTGTGATTATGTGATTATGGGCTGAATTAGTGTGTGGGTATTGCTAATTGTTAGCTTAAATGCTATTCAAAAGTGGGTTTAATCATTAACTGTGGTTTAATTTATTAATTGTAGTTGCAAATGCAGTTCTATTTTAGAGTTCTTGGCTTGCTAGAGAGAGAAGTTTTAGAACTAATGTTTTTGATTAATGGTTTATGGGTATTGGGTTGATTTGGGTTCAGCTCGAGAGAGTGAATCCTAAACCTAATTTCACACATTTAGCTTGAGAGAGTGAATGGATTTAGGTGTGGGCTGCTCTTATTTTGCATGCTTGTTGATGTTTGAGAGAAATCACTTGATTTGGGGTAAACTGTTTGAGAGAAAATTTACCTGCCCTATAGCCTAGCCTACTCACTAATATCTAGCTATTTACTAATAATTGCAATTACCCATATGTCTATATTGCCTATAATCGATCACATCCCAAGCATCCGTCTCATTATTGTTAATTCTTATTGTTTGTGACTGCTATTTGTAGTTGATAATTGCAAATTAAAACCCTCATCTGACATTTGATGTCACCCCTTTGATTTGTAATGTGTCATTTTTTGATAATATCTATTCCTATAGCTAGTTAGATCACATTTGTACTTCATAGTCGAATTTGAACACGTACCGCTCCATGTGGGATTCGACCCCAACTCAATTGTTTGGTTTTATTCTGCTTAACGATCGTCTGCACCTAGAATTGGATGAGGTGTGCTGGAAACGTTAATCAAAATGGCGCCGCTGCCAGGGAGTGGTTTTGTTTGAAATTCTTTTGTTGAAGTTGAATTGTGATCTTTGTAGTTATAGTTGAATCTACTTATTTTATTTTTTTTGGTTTTATTTTGTTGGTGTAAAACAGAGGAGGAGATAAGCGTCAACAGAAATAATGCAATGGCCTATCCCAAAAATGTAGCTTGAATTGGTATATCTGTCGTGCCATGATGTTAAATAAGGTGCTTCTTGGGAGGCAACTCATGTTTTTAATGCTTTAAGTTTGATTTTGAATAATGGATGTTGATTGTGCAGGTTGAAAAGTGGAGTGTGTTTGAGAATGTGCAGTTTGGCGAGCTATAGAGTCAAGTCGGCGTCTCGCCGAAGAGGTCGGCGAGCCTAACTTGGACCGCCATTGGACCAACAAAACTTTAGATGGAGGTCTGTAAAACTCGGCAGGCCAATTAATTAATCGGCGACTCGTTGAACAGGTCGGCGAGCTTGATTTTATCCGCCGTTTGGACCCCCAAGATAACTGGGAGTCCTGTAAAACTCGGTGAGGTAAGTTACCACTCAGCGCATCGTTGAGTGGTTCGGCGTGGATGACTTACACCATCGAAAGGGCCGTGAACTGAAAGGTTTTAAAAGGCCAAACGGTTTAAAATTTCAAAATCTTTCATATTCTCCCATTTCTAACCCCGTACACTCACACTCGCACTTTTGATTTCCCATATTTTTGCTATTTTACTTGTTTTGTAAACTTGATCTCGTGTTTGTATTTGGATTGCATTGCCGCCTAGCTTATCAAATTCTAAATTCGGCATTCAGGTTGGTTTTCCAAACCCTGAACTCTTGATTAGTGGTTGAACTCGAATGCACTCGATAAATTGTGTTGTTTTGTGTTGGGTCTGTGCTTAAATCATGTTTGATGTGGTTGATTGTTTATTTAGTTTTACTGATGCCCAACCCCAGAGTGTGACCCCGGGCACTGATGCCCCGACAAATGGAGCGACTGTGAAGACATGATCATTATTTACCTCCCTCTCTGTTGTTTTTGTGATTTTTGTGTTTTTAGTTACATATGAGGACAACTGCTTTTCTTTTGTTGGTGGGGTGAGGTATTTCCATACCTACCTCTTGTGATTCTATTTTATTTTTGAATTTTATGTATTTTGAGCTACATATGTGTTTTGATTTTTATCTTGTGGATGGTTGAGCTTGTGGCTCCTTGTTTTGAATGGAAATGGTTTTGACCTATTTTAAAATTTTGTGCCATCCATATTGTTTGTGATTGTGGCCTGTAGTTGTTCTTGTGCAATGTTGAGTATCGGTTATGATCAATACCGGTGACTTGAATAGTGCTCTTAATTGAACGAAATGAATGTGCGACTATAATGAGGCCAATGAAGTTGCATAAACAATGTGTGAACTTTTAGCATCTCGTTGTGACTAGCCGGTTATCGAATGAGCCTCTTGTGATGAACATTGCACACTAGCAAAAGTGTGGAGTCTTGTTTGATAATGGTGCCAATGTCTGGTGTGTTGAGATTACTTTGAACAATTGTGTGATGACACCTAGAATTTGCCTCGTTTTTTCAGTTGACTAAGTGATGCAAGCACTTGATATGATCTTGGGCAACAATTTTGAAGAGTGAAACAATTTGACAATATACCTCTTTTGTGCCCAACCTTGTGAGATGTGTGAACCTTGCTTGAACCCTATTGAGACTGACCCTTTTCTTGAAAGAAACTTGAACAATTGTGATCCCTCTTTATCCATATACCCATAACTTTTATGAAATGTGGTTTGTGTGAATAGTCAACTTAGGCCAAAAGCCTAAGTTGGGGATGTGGTGAAAAGAGGAAAAAAGTCAAGAAGTGTGAAAAAATCCCCCTTTGAGTAATGGTTTTGAAAAAGATGGAACCCCTCAATATTAAAAAAAATAAAAAGAAGCAAAGACAAAGAATGAAAAATTTGTGAAATAAAGTGATGAAAATTGCAAAAGAAATGGGGTATCCGGTAATTCATTTGAAGTTGAATAATGGGGTGGATTATGAGCATGTTTAAATTGTTAAAGAAAAGGAGGAAAGTGATGATCAGGCCACACTTCATTGAGGTAGCAGCCACTGAGCCTAAATGATCATACCTTGACACTCAGCCCCATTACAAGCCATGAAAAGACCTTTGTGATCTTGAGTGAGCTGAAACAAATGTTGATTGGAAAATAAGGGCAAACCTATGGGTGAAGTCATGTATGTGTTCATCTTTGTGAGTGAGAGAGTTTTATGTGATTCCGAAACTTTAAATTGCTAAGAAATAGTGTGTGAATATGGAATCATCTTTGTTGTGAGGGCATTTGAGTACCTTTGTTGAGCTTAAACTTGAATTTGAAGCAAGTATTGTGAACTTGAGCATCTTTGGTAATGGTGAGTCACAATTTGAATCTTTGAGTGCACAATTGATCATTGCATGAGTAAATTGAGCCTTGTTGTGTGCATTCATGTTGAGTCTTATGCAGCACTGTTTGAGATATCCTTTTTGAACTGTTGGTCTTGAGTTTTACTTGAGGACAAGCAAAAGTTTAAGCTGCGGGTATTGATAAGTCCGATATTTGGACTTATTTAGGGCTTTGCTTTGATAGATTTAGTGTCATCAAATGCCTAATTTATGCTATAAACTGGTGTTAATGCCTTGATTTTTAGGTATATGGATTGAGGAGCAAAGCAAGGACACTAACAGGCAAAAAGGAACAAAATAAGCTGAAGAAATGAAGAAGGGCGAGCTTGAAGATCGCCAAGAGCACTAAAGTGTCGCCGACTGGCTAATCTCACCGCCTAAAGTTCCAGTGTGCCAAGCCTTGAAGGAAGAGAACAAGTCGGCGATGAAAAGGAGTAGTCGGCGAATCGCCGAGTCGTTCCGCGAAGCAAAGATAGATCGCACAAAGTTACAAACCTCGAGGATGCTGAATTCTAAGGCGAAAAGGCGATGGAAGAGGTCAAAGGGCGACTCGCCGAGTGGTTCTGTGAGCCCGACTTACTTCGCCGAGTGGCCCTTCGTGGCTTATTTTCGGCAAATATAAATTACATGTTTAACATTAATTTAGGATTGAATTTTTAATCCATCTTAGTGTAGAACAATTTTCTCTGAAGTTTCTAAGTATACTTGAAGGTTTTAAGACTCAATTTGGAGATTTTGTAAGTGGTTTTGAATTTTCTTCGAATTGAAGCATTGTAAAGCTTGAATTCCTCTTACCCAGTTGATGGCTAATCATTCGGTAACAATTTTTATCTTTTTATGATGTTCGGCTAAAACCCCAACTCTTGGGGTGTTATTATGTGATTATGGGTTGAATTAGTGTGTGGGTATTGCTAATTGTTAGTTTAAATGCTATCTAAAAGTGGGTTTAATCATTAACTGTGGTTTAATTTATAAATTGTAGTTGCAAATGAAGTTCTATTTTAGAGTTCTTGGCTTGCTCGAGAGAGAGGTTTTAGAAGTAAGATTTTTAATTAATGGTTTGTGGGTATTGGGTTGATTTGGGTTCAGCTCGAGAGAGTGAATCCTAAACCCTATTCCACACATTTAGCTCGAGAGAGTGAATGGATTAAGGTGTGGGCTGATCTTATTTTACATGCTTGTCGATGTTCGAGAGAAATCACTTGATTCGGGGTAAATTGTTCGAGAGAAAATTGACCTCCCCTATAGCCTAGCCTACTCACTAATATCTAGCTATTTACTAATAGTTGCAATTACGCATATGTCTATATTGCCTATAATCGATCACATCCCAAGAATCCGTCTCATTATTGTTAATTCTTATTGTTTGTGACTGCTATTTGTAGTTGATAATTGCAAATCAAAACCCCCATCTGACATTTGATGTCACCCGTTTGATTTGTAATGTGTCCTTTTCCGATAATATCTATTCCTATAGATAGTTAGATCACATTTGTACTTCATAGTCGAATTTGAACACGTACCGCTCCCTGTGGGATTCGACCCCAACTAAATTGTTGGGTTTTATACTGCTTAACGATCGTTTGTACCTAGAATTGGATGAGGTGAGCTTGAGACGTTAATCAAGAAGCATCATAATAAATGATGAAATGCACACCCTTCTCGGGTAAAGTCAAAAACAGGAGTCGACGTCAACAAGGTCTTGAGCTTTTGAAAGCACTCCTCACAGTCATCAGACCACTGAAAACCCACACTCTGAAGAGTCAATCTAGTCATGGGAGATGCAATAGTAGAGAAGCTCCTCATAAATCATTGGTAATAGCCTGCAAGTCCTACAAAACTCTGGATCTCAGTAATCGATGTAGGTCTGTTCAAACCCCTAACTGCCTCAATCTTTGTTGGATCAACCCGAATACCCTCATTGGACACCACGTGTCCTAAAAATGCCACAGAATCAAGCAAAAACTTCCACATTGAGAACTTGGCATAATCCTCAAATTCTGATTGTGATCCTCCTCAGTCTTGGAGTACACCAAGATGTCATCAATGAACATTATCACAAAGGTAACCAGATAAGGTCGGAACACCCCGTTCATCAACTCCATGAACATTGCAGTGGCGTTAGTCAAACCAAACGGCATCATAAGAAACTCATAGTGACAATAATGAGTCCTGAAAGTTGTCTTAGGGATCCATCTTTCATAAGTTGGTGATAACCGGATCTCAAATCAATCTTAGAAAACACATATGCACCCTGATGTTGATCAAACAAATCATCAATACGAGGAAGAGGATACTTGTTCTTCACTGTCACTTTGTTAAACTATCGATAATCAATACACATCCTCATGGATCCATCTTTCTTCCTCACAAACAACACATGAGCACCCCATGGAGAAACACTAGGGTGAATAAATTCCTTACTCAAAAAATCATGCAACCGATCCTTCAATTTCTTCTACTCAGTTGGAGCCATACAATAATAATGATTAGAGATGGGCTTGGTGCCTAGCTCCAAGTCAATAGCAAAGTCAATACCCCTATCCGGAGGAACACCTGGAAGATCAATAGGGAACACATCTACAAACTCTCGAACCACGGGCATAGAATCCTTAGGAGGTGGCTCAACACTAGTATGCCAAATGAAAGCCAAGTAGGACAAACCTCCTCTATCAACCAATCTCTGAGCTCTAATGAAAGAGATAATCTTTCTAGGGTAAGAACCACTAGCACCCATCCACTCAACTCTCGGGACACCCGACATCGCTAAGGTCATAATCTAAGCATAATATTCATGAATAGAATTATACGGAGAAAGCAAATCAATACCCAATATAATATCAAAGTCTACAATCCCTAAAATGATCAAGTCTACCCAAGTATCATACCTGGCTAAAGAAACAAGACATGATCGATACACTCTATCCACCACCAAAGATTAACGCACTGGTGTAGAAACATGAATAGGCACAGGCCTCCAATAAGACAACATATCAAACCTAGCAACAAAATAGGTAGACACATATGAGAAAGAAGATCCCAGATCAAACAATACAGACCCAGGTTGATGGCAAACTAATATGATACCTGTGATCATAGCATCAGAAGTCTCAGCCTCAGGCCTTCCTGGAAAAGCATAACAGTGGCTATCACGGCCGCCTGTAGTCTGAGTAGATACTCTACCTCCACCCTACAGAGCTGGAGTACCCCTACCAGTAGTCCTGCCACATCTACCGGACTGAACTATGCCTTGACCCTTGGCCGAAGGCGCTGAATCCCTAACTGGAGCAGCTGAATAAGTACGCTGAGGTCCTAAATGAGTCTATAGAGGACACTATCGCATCATATGACCTGGATCCCCACAAGTAAAGTAAGATCTCGCCACAAATAATTTCTTCTGTGAACCGGACGAACTACCATGGCCACCTCAGCCAGAACCATAGGTTCCTAGGGTTAACTATCCACTCTTAGCTGCTGGCATAAAAGCATAAACAGGCCCACGAAGCTGGAAGGAACCACTACATCTATGTGAACCTCTGCCTCCACATAAGGCACTAAAAAACTGACAAAAAGAATGAGCCCTCTTGGGCTCCCCAAACTCTACTAAAACCACCAACTCCACCTCCTTGGCGATGCTCACAATGGATTGGAAGGAAGCCCCCTCTCTAGCTGCCCTGAACACAAGAGATCTGACGGAGAAAGTCAACCCTCTCACAAACCGGTGAACTCTCTCTGCCTCTTCTATCACAATAGTCGTAGCAGTCTTAGAAAGCTCACAGAAACGGTCCTCATACTTGGTCAGAGACAAACTTCCCTGAACCAAGCTCTCAAATCTCAGACAACTCTCCTTTCTCATCCTCCAAGAAACTCCAAAAGACACTGAAAACCACTTTCTTAACAACTTAGCCTTTCAAATTCAAGACTTATCAAATTCTCAACTTTTAACTCAACGTTTAAAACCAACTTTTCAAACTCAATCAAAAATGACTCGAGGTCGACATCAGGTGGGGTAAAACTGTAATTTTCACAGAAAAACCAAAAAATAACCGACTGGGTCATTACAAGTTCGAACGGGTTTTTTAATAAATTAACATCATAGCAATTTTTCGACTATTTATTTGATATACTCAAAATTAGATTTTTCAAAACCATATCACCATCTCGAATTTTCTTTGATATTAATATGATTCGATTAATTTTCGATGTCTTTTAAAATGTCACATTAAGATTCACATGTAGATTTGTATCAATTAAAAAAATATATCATATATAGTTTCGTAGGGCTTTGGCGAAAAATATCTAGACAATTTTACCATTAAAAGGTATCAAATTAAGAAAACATGAAATACGAAAAAATAGAGTTTCATCTTACAATTTTATAATTTTATAAAATATAGCAAAGCAAATATTATAAAAAAGTATATCACATGAGTGAAAAAATAATAATCAACATAGTACTCAAGCAGTGAGTATACTAAAATTAATGTATCTAAAAAAAAAAATTTAAATTACACAAGAAGAAAAATATTTAATAACTTGTAACTTACTACTCATAATTATTGAAATACCTAATTATTCAAGATACTAAAATTAATTTATTTTTTAGAAAAAGTAGCATAATATATTTGAAGCTGAAACTCTGAGCCCGTTTGGATTGGCTGAAAAAGTAACTTCTAAGTCAAAAAATAAAAAGTCAAACTTAAATGGCTTTTAAGTCAAAAAATAAAAAGTAGGAGTCCTACTTTTTGTTTTTAATTTTTTTTAAAGTCATTTTAGACCTATTTTAAGTTATTTTAATTTTTTCAAACACTCCCAAAAGTTAAAATGACTTTAAACTAGATTTGGCCAACTTGTAAATTAATCCAACCAAACTCTTTATGTGTTGACTTCTAGTCATTTCCATCAGACAAGACTCATGGCAAAAAAAATTATACTTAATATATAAGATATGTTTTACACATATAAATATATGAGAAAATAACATTGTATTGACATCGAGAT